>JBANCY010001209.1:0-12897 GCA_037040045.1 Phorticella flavipennis | reverse complement strand
TATTATTATTATTATTATTATTATTATTATTATTATTATTATTATTATTATTATTATTATTATTATTATTATTATCACTTTTATTATTTTTTTTATCATTTCAATTACAATTCTCATTGCTACCATTATTTATTTGGTATCATGAATATTATCATTATTATATCCTTTAGGCCTCCTGAAGCATAGAACTGGAACTGGAAAGATTTTCATTTCGTAACTGAAACATATTTTTAATATTTTTATCTATTTATATTATTTACAAGTTGGAAATTTATTCCCCAAATCCCGCTATGTCGATTCCTGGTCTACGTAGTATATATCGAGCTAAGAGTATTATCTTGCTTTATATTAATAATATAATAAAAAATATTATAATAATAGTCCAATTAAGGCTTGCGTTTGCTTATACTATTACTCGCGTAACGTGGATTTATCATATCTCCAGGCAGTACTCCGAAATTTCCAAGATTGGTTTATTAGGAATAATAAAAATTTGTATTGCAGTTCTTAATTTGAAGCCACATTGACTATCTGATAGATAGTTGACTATCTGTTCCTAACTCTTAGGATAGGATTAGGTTCTTAGAATATTGCATTTCTAATCGCTAGAATAGGGCCTGTGGCAATCAAGCATATATAAGTATGTGGCCTTGGCTGACATTAGTCCCAAGACCCTTAGGACAACTTCTAAGCTCAACTTCTAGTTTTATTCTCTATGCACCTTAGCAAGCAGTTTATAGGGTGTTTTTAAGCTGAACAAACTGCAGGGTATCTCAGATATGGATAGTCATAAAAAGTTGGATCCGCAAATATTAAAACTTTCATGTTTCTGGTACAATTTAATAGCAAATTTAATATGCCCGTCTCCGGTACTATAACAATGGGCAGCCAATTAGGCGAGCTTTTGCATAATTTGTTAACCAAAAGTGGCGGCAACAGGAGCAGCAGAAGGTGGAGCGGGAGCAGGAGCAGTGGGGCAGTGTGGCAAGTGTGGCAAGTGTGGCAAGTGTGGCAAGTGTGGCAAGTGTGGCAAGTGGGGCGGCAAGTGGATGTAGCCGAGGTTGTGGCTTGTCGCGACCGACAGGAAAGTTGGAAATAAAAATGCTAATTTATTTTAATTTATCTGTTGCAAGTTGTACGTGAGTTGGGCCTTTCGTGCGGGCAACATTTGCATTCATTTGATATGCACTTCTCGTGCGCCGCCACCAACAAGTCGACTACAATTTTCCTCCTCTTGCCACATGCCACATGCCACTTGCCACTCTACACTTGCCACTCACCACTTGCTACTTGCCACTTACCTTTTGCTACTTGCTACTTACCACTCGGCATTTGAGACCTGTCGCTGACCAAATCGCACGCAAAAGAACTTAAGAACTTCAACGCCAACTTCGGTCAACGATTTATGTACCCATTGTGCCAGATCCTGAGGATCCTTAGACCCATTCAGGAGGGTCTAGGCCTGTCGTTCGCATCATGTCGTCATTTGTGTGCACATAATTAAATTTATGAAAGTATGCAAACTCGCTCAGACCTAAGTGCAGTCAATTGTCCAAACTAGAGAGTTAGACCAGTTCCCCAGTTCCCCAGTTTCCCAAGTTTCCCAAGCCGACCAAGTTGACCGAGTCTACCGAGTTGCCTGAGCTGGCCTGGCCCAGTTGCTTCAGGGGCTTACGCAAAACAATAAATTTGCTACTTAGCCCGGCTCTTAGCGGCAGCTCGTTTAATTTGATTAAAATTCCACTTAATTTTATATATTATATTTAAGGCAAAGTTTGCAAAATTAAATAACTTGATTCCAAGAAGTGCAATTCCAAGCATTCTCCGTATCTTTATTCCAAGAGCGCTGAAAGTTGCATTAAAAGTGACACATGTCGTCGTGACCTTTGAATTTATGAAAATACTTCTCTAGAATCTAAAGTTTTGACTGAAACTGAAAGTATTTTTATAGGTTACAGTTATAATATAGCTGATTTAATCAATGAGGAGTCTCGGTGTTCCAGTGGATAGCGCACTGTCCCGCCAAACAAGAGGTGGGTGGTTCGAGACCCTCCTAGAAAAACTAGGTTGTGGCGTAGGATTTGAAATCCACCCACATAAAAATATTCTTCAGTGAAGGAAGCAGAAATAGAGGAAAATAGAGCTTCAGGTTGTGACCCGAAAGGGTTTTTATGGCCATATAATAATAATAATTTAATCGGCGCATGCAATGGATAACTATGAAGTCAGAGAAATTATCATCTGTGTTCCATAGTACACATAGCTTTTTGGTAGAATTTCCTATACGAAGCTTCGGTGGACCAGTGCATAGCACAATGTCTCGCCAAGCCACAGGTGCGAGTTCGATTCCCACTCATGTCGATAGGCCAGACCCTCTTAGAAAAACTAGGTTGTGGCGTAGGATTTGAAATCCACCCACATAAAAACCAAGCTCTTCAGTGAAGGAAGCAGAAATGAAAGGCAAATATTGCTTCAGGCTGTGGCCCAATGGGGTTGTTTTAGCCACTATTTGGTTTTTTTGTTTTGGTAGTCTTTCATATAGAGTGAGGAATAAATTTGTAAGGTACGAGGGTTGCTTCTAATATTTACGGCCTAGGTCCCAATATTTGAGTAAGTTGCATTCTTGGAAAATCTGGTGATTATAGTAAACAGAGTGACCACATAACAAAATACTCTATGTAAAGTTATTGTCAAAACTACCAATTTTTTAATATATCTGGCTTCAAATTAATTTCAAATTCTAACTAAACTGTAATAAGCCCCTCCACAAAGTCTTGATGAGATTATAATATGTTCTATAGAATTGTGATGCTGGTTCCTTTCGTTATCTTCATACAAATTTGGAAATGTGTGAATGATTGAAAGTTTAAAATGTATTTTATAGCTAAAAGAGTTATTGAAATATAATTTCCTCGAATTAATATATTCAATATATGGACATATAATAATAATAAATAATATATTCAAGGATTGTGATGGAAAAAATTCAAAAATTTTTTGGGCTTTCAAAAAAAGTAGAAAATATTCGAATATTCAGAGTTATTTTAAAAATGTATATGAACGCAATTTACTTGAACTTCCGACCTTCTACAAAATTTATATGTTTTTATTTTTTTGAAAAATTAAAACCCTTCGCATACAAAATTTTTCAATCAATTTCCAATCGAAATATATCAAATATTTCGCTCAACGGCCACATATAACGAAGTCGAAGTCAAAAATATAGAAAATTAAAGCTAGTCGAAGCTGAACTCCCACAGGGTAGCAACAAGTCGTATAAGCTCAAGCTTAGACTTTGCTTCACGGTTCTTACCTCATTTCGCCGGACACTTTTAGCTGCCACTTAAGCAGCCGCAACTGGGTCCACCTGCGCCTCCACCTGCTCCCCCAGCTGTGCCTCCATCTGGTCCTTACCTTTGCCTCCCTCCACCAGCTCCACGGGCTTTTGATTAAAGAGCAAATCGAGGCGTGGCTTGCGTGTCGTATGAACAGTTTCAATCCGGTCTTTAATTAAACTTATGGCTCGGTTTGCTCAGCAAATATATAATCCATTTGAAAAAAAAAGAAATACTAAATGCAGACATTATATAAGTTTTATACACTTTGATTCAAAATTTGCATAGTTTTTGGATGAGAGAGTCGAGAGTTACAATGACAAATACTTGGGAATTATAATAACTTGAAACTTTGAAAATTGCTCAACATAACCTAAAAAGTTTAATATTCCAATATATACAATATTCTATGTAGTGAGCACCATATATTATAATATAAATTTTTTTGAATTATTGATCGTTGTTTAATTGGATAATTAAAGACTCAAGAATATCAAGAAAACGACATAATTTCTTATATATTAAAAATAGTTCAGACAATTTCGGAAAATTTTACACGATAGCTCAAAGCAAAGCAGCTTCGGTGGACGAGTGGATAGCGCACTGTCCAGCCAAACAAACAGGTGCGAGTTCGAGTCCCGCTCATGTCGATAGGCATGACCCTCCTAGAAGAACCAGGTTGTGGCGTAGGACTTGAAATCCACCCAGGTAAAAAACAAGTTCTTTAGCGAAGAAAGCAGAAATGAAATGCAAATAGTGCTTCAGGCTTTGACGCGATAGGGTTGTTTTGGCCACATAACCTTCACTTTTTTAGCAAAGTGTCCATTGATATTCCTATTTCAGCAACAACATTTTTCTCTCAGCGTACGTTCTTATATATTATATATATGGCATATTATACAAACCGAAGATAGACCTCGACGTCTATTGTATCATACAAACCGTAAAGCATATAAATTTAATTAAAATTTGCCGTGTTTTTCGCGTGTGACATGTGGCAATTCATCATGTTGCGCCGGCTAACATCATAATTAACTTTTTGTCAGCGGATTTTCATTATGAAATATCGTTATTAACGCATTATAATGAGGGTCTCGATATTGTCATGTTGCAGAATCAAAACTTTTGCTAATGGTCTCGTTGGAAACTTCTGTGCAAGTTGCCGTTTTCTCGACGTGTTCACTAAATTGGCATAATTACAAGATATTCTTTATACAAAAGGTTCACTTTGGGGGCGTGGCACAAGGCGCAAGACTGGAAAATCTTTTGATTAATTCCATCTGGGTTTTCCTAGTCGCATTTGTCATTCGATGTGCAAAGGAATGTCAAACTGTCAATGAATTTGCACAAATTCGAATTTGGACAAATTAATATGAGCTTCTTCGCTTTGACAAAACTTAATTAAGCACACAAATTTTGAGGTATTTCACATTGAAAATGGATATAATTGTTTCTAAAGAGAAATGTATTTGGGTAACATAATAATAAATCTTAGGTAAATTAACAAATGGACAAACTAATGAGTGTCTGCTGGAAGAGGAAGATAAGAAACTGACAGGAAACCAGTTAAGGGGTGTGCCACGCCTGTTGCCAAATTTCTTGTTTAACCAAACTAATGTGTTTTCGGGATCTGGAATAACAAGCAAAGGTTCAGTAAAGGTTATTAATATTTCTGAGTTTATGATTCAAAGACAAGTTGATAATATTTTGGCATCTTTTACCTTACAATGCATAAATAATTAATGATTAGATCTCAATTTCAGGTGCGAATTGTTCAATTTGTGTTTCAATCAAACATAAATATTTTAAAAAATTTCATGAATATTTTGGCTACAATAAATACAATAGTTTAGGGCCTCGTTGGACCAGTGGATAACGCACTATTCCCCCAAACAAGAGGCGTGGGTTCGATTCCCATTCAAGTCGATAGGCAGGTTGTTGCGTTGGATTTGAAATTCACCCACGTAGAAAAAGTTCTTCAGTGAAGGAAGCAGAAATAAAGGAAAATAGTGCTTCAGGCCTTGACCCGATAGCGATGTTTTGGCCATATAATAACAGGTTAGAGTTAATTTTGTATCCCTAGCTATGAACTTTAAGCCGCGAGGTGACATTATGCATTTTTAACCTTTTGCCATTTTATCACGTTTTCGGCCACTCTGAGTCTTATAACTTCCTTGCTTATCATCAAATCGTTCTGAAACTTTCAGGATTGGTTGGTGACATGGTTATAAATATATATTTATATTCGAACCATTATGATTTGGAACTATTTAATTTGGGGGGGACCAATTAAGGATGGAATTTTGAATGCCACTTAATTGGTGATCGGACATGGCTATTGATGCTGAAGGAGAATATATATACTTTACGGGGTCTGGCACGCCTCCTTCAACCTGTTACATACATTCCAACACAACTATTATACCCTGATCCCATTCTAAAAAATCACCAAAAAAAGCAAAAGCCAAGTTATAGAAATTGCTATATTAATCCGATTTTATACCGATAATTTTACGCGTATCTCCATAGTCCTTGTCAGCCCGTTCAAATCAACACGTTGAAGTGCTTAAATTAATTTTTTTTTGAGATTTCAGGACCTGAAAGGATTTAGATTTCACTTCTACTACCATTCAATGTGGCGGGGATTCCCACTTAATTTGCATAGCTGATTCGATTTATTTTCCCAATTGAAATGGAATCTAAAAGAGTATCACACATAGAGCAGTAAAATCCATTTACATGCAGTTAGGTTAAAGCTTACTCTGAACGATTATAGCCATATTTGAGCACTTTTATCGATGCGGACTAACTGAAAGTTGTCGTTTTTGGCTTTGTTTTGGCCCAATTTGTATTCAATTTGATGCGCTAAAGTCTTAAATTTGTTAGAGCGTTTTCGGAACAAAGAATAAAAATTTCGTCTAGTTTATCCTGGCACTTGGCACTTGGAGCTTGGCACTTGTGTCAATGTCCTTGGTGGCGCGTGATGCGCTGTCAGAGTCAACGAGTCCCAGAGTCTCGGAGTCTCCGGCAAAGTTTTAATTCAAATCTCCGGCGGCTGGAGGTCGCGTGGGCGGACACCTGACAGTTTTCTTATTTATTTATTATATTTACTTTGTTTGCACGCTGAAAAATTATATTACATTAAGGATTGTTTTATGACAGAAAGCCAACCGTCTGTTGACAAACTGTGCGTGAAAATGTCGTGGACTCTGCTCGATGGGGCTTCGGCGTCTTCAGTCTCTTCGGTGTGGGCGTGGCAGTTCGCTGGATTCCTAAGTTTGGTCAAGTTTTTGAAGTTTATGAACGTCATTTAATATAATTAATAGACATTTGTTTTGGTCTTGAAATGGCAGGAAAACCTTTAAAAAGGAACCTTGTGCAGCATCAACTCATTAGCCTAATGTAATATTTCCTAATCTACTTTTAATCGCATTGTATTAACAAGATATAAGAAACCAACTAAATAAATCCTTTAGGCGCTTATGTTTAGTTTTCGGCGGAAGGCGATGCCAAAATGGCGGCAAGTGCACAGGAAATGGCTGAAGGGGCGAAGGCATGTAACAAAATGGCGGCGCACGTTCAACGCTTCACTTAATTAAACGCCTTTTTGTCTGTTGTAAGTTGATAATTGAGGTTTTTGCCGGTTTCCAGTAAAAGTTAATGCTAACCCACCAGTAACCGATCCCACTCCTCACCACCCACCGCCTCCCCCGCCAAAAAAATGAGACCCAAATTAGAAAAGCGGCAAAACAAAAGGCGCCTCCGGTCACAAATGGCGTAAAGACTTTGGGGATGAGCAGTCAAATGGCAATTCTTATGCTATATAAAAGTTGTTTCGCAGCTCCAAACTAAAGCAAAGGAAAACAACATAACAAGCATGACAGAAAGGAGCGTGCTTGACTAATAGATACCCTGTCAAGCATTTACTTCAATAGTTTGCCACAAAGCAATCTTTTGCACTTTGCACTTTTTGACATTCACCATTTTTGCAGGGTATAAAGCAACCAGTATTTACACAATAAAAACAAAAATCAAAAGAAAATGTGGCAAACATCAGCAAATATGAGAAATGCCGAAAAAAAGAGAGCAAAATGAAGGAAAACATTTTGTATTAAGGTAATGAAATTACGAACCAAATCCAAACAGAAAGTCGTTTCATATGGTTCCTATTTCTTTCGCTTCTTCTGGTAATTGTAATTGAAGCAATGAGTAAATCTCGGCGAAACATTTAAGTCCATCATTAGCAGAAAAAAAATATTCTTTTAATGGAACTGAAAATTTGGCAAAACGGAAAATGTCCGAAATCGTGTTAGGCCCAATTAGGGAAAACATTTGAAAATAAGGTCCGAAAACAACCCAAAGAAACAAAGTGTCATTAAATCATTTCAAACATTTTACCATTCGTAAGGGAAGAATTAGGGGCCTGAGTGGTGCAGTGGATTGCGCACTGTCCCACCAAACATAAGGTGTGGGTTCGATTCCCACTCAGTCGATAGGCACGACCCTTCTAGAACAACTAGGATGTGGCGTAGGATTTGAAATCCAACCACATAAAAAGTTCTTCAGTGAAGGAAGCAGAAATATAGAAAAATAGTGCCTCAGGCTGTGACCCAATAGGGCCAGATTATATTATAATTACAAAATAGGAAGATTTTTGTGTTGGCATCTGAAAAATTGGCTTTTAACAATTTCTTAACTATCTAAGGATATACCCAAAATGTTCGAGCTTAACAAAATTTGTTGAGGATTCTGTCTTTTAAGGCCAAGCAAAAAATTCTTTAAAGTTTGACCTTGAACTGTAAAGAATTACTATTCCGGAAATCTGTCTGAAATCGTGTTAGACCCAATTAGGGAAAACAGTTGAAAATAAGGTCCGAAAACAACCCAAAGAAACAAAGTGTTATTAAATCATTTCAAACATATTACCATTCGTAAAGGAAAAACTTTGTCCTCAAAGAATGATTTTAAACAAATTCTTAACTAACTAAGGATATACCCAAAATTTGTTGTCTTTTAAAGCCAAAAATCCTTAAAATTTTACCTTGAACTGCTAAGAATCACAACAGAAATTTACTATTCCTTTTAAGATAATTTTTCGATAATTACTGGGTATGTCCTTAAGCACATTTTTATGTCCATTGTCCGTCCGCTGGGCAGACATATAAAAAAGGCCCTCTGACTTTGCTTCTTCTTCTTCTTGATTATTTGCCTGCATTGGCCACATCTAGCAGTTATTTTCAGTCTAAATGCGAACCATATTTCCACGTGCCAGATATTACTTAATGATAAAAAGACCCACTGTTCGCTCTCTGGGCCACTTTAGGGCTTGGCGTTTAGATTAGGCCAAACAATGGCTGGACATTTTCCTTTTTGGCTTGAGGCTAGATTCCTGTTCCTGTTGCTCTTTACAAGCATAAATAAGGCTTGTCTGTGGAACATTGGGGAATTAGACAGGAACTGAATTAAATCTCAGCACAAAATGGCTGAAGCGGCTAGTGCCATTTGGCACTACGGCAAGTACGGGGAGTACCAAAGTTCCTAGTTCTTGTTTACGTTGACCAAATTACTCCATTGCTCGGGCGGCAGCCATAAAAACATAATCCATATGAAGCTTTTAACACAATCACATACACACACACACACACACACACACACACACACACACACACATGCACATCTTCTATGGGAATTGTTGTAGTCCCCGTGCCACAATGGCTGCCGCTTAAGCTGCTGACTCGGCATGTATCCGCCATGTTGTCCCTGACCAAGCACTTAGCCTCGTCGGCCACAACTGGCTTTGACCTGGCCAAAACGCTTGTCCAATGGCTTATGTAATTTTAACAAGCTTCCCGAATACCAAAGATACGATCGTTTTTTACAACCTGAGCCCGGCCTTGCCCTTGCGCTAAGCCTTGTCTCTAATTGAATGAAGATTGCCAAAAGACCCAACACACAGATGAAGGGGTCTTACGGCAGTTGGCTTTGTCTGTATTAGTATTATTTCGGGACATTATTATTATTAAACAAATTTTCCTGCTTATTAACCAATAACTTTTCAAAATACTATATATATAATTCAATATAATATATATATAATATAAAAATTTCAACACTGCGATTTTGCTCACATTTTACACACAAGACGAAAAGTAAAGTCTGAAAACCTTCTTAAGTTTTATACCCTATATTTATTGAAAATTGGTAAAACGGGTATAATAAGCTTATATCTTTAAGCTGCATCAAGTGACGAGTCAGTCAAGCTTAGGCCGTCTGTATGTCTAGCTGTTTGGACCTAGGGGCCTCAGTGGACCCGTAGATAGCGCACAGTCCCGCCAAACAAGAAGTGCGAGTTCGAGTTCCGCTCATGTCGATAGTCACGACCCTCCCAGAAAAACTAGGTTGTGGCGTAGGATTTGAAATCCAACCACATAAAAAACAAGTTCTTCACTGAAGGAAACAGAAATGAAAGGCAAATAGTGCCTCAGGCTGTGACCAGATTATGTTGTTATGATCATATAATAATATTAATAGGACCTAGAGACATAAAAAAAGTGTATGTATACACGATTTACTTATTTATTTTTCACTAGTGAAAACCACTTATAAAATGCCATACATGCTGATAATCTGATCTCTCGCGACTAAAACTTTCTATTGCTTAAGTATACCAAAAATACTCCAGAATACTCTGAGTAAATTTAATCTTTGTAAGAGCATCTAAAGCAGCTTCCCAAATTGAAATTGCGAATGAATTATAAATAAATATTATATTATATATATAAATATATATCCAACCTTTTCTTTTCAATGGAATTAGAATATTCCTAATAGAAAGCTTGTCCCGCCATTTTTCATTGAGAATTCTACATGAAGTTGAAAAAAGACTCCTGTGGGTCTTGCGTCTTTCTTATATTAGCACGGGCACGCTCGACTTTTAGACCCACGTCTCGTGCCCATCTATAGTATGTATGGAATTATTATATACAACTACAGCATTATCCGCGTAAGTTTCTAAAATTATGCGAAATTTTGATTCAATAGCTTAAACGAGATTTCATATAGGCGAAACCGACTTTTGGGTGTATGGCAACTACATAATATAGCGTTCCGATCTTTATGAAATTTTGTGGAACGATCGATGTCTAGGAATCTTAATTGTGTGTGAAAAATTATTATTAATAGCTTGAAAAACATGAGTAATATGGCAAAATCGACTTTTGCTTGTATGGCAACTATATGAAAATTCAAAAATTTTAATGGGACTTCTAGGTATATTCGCGTGTGAAACTCTAACTTTAAGTGCTGCATTTCGAAATGAAAAATTATATTGAGAAGTTAAGATTCAAGTAGTCTATTATTACATGGCCATAATAAACCCATAGGGTCAAAGCCTGTAGCACTATTTGTCTCTTTTTCTGCTTCTTTCACTAAAAATCTTTATTTTACATGGGTGGATTTCAAGTCCTACGCCACAACCTAGTTTTTCTAGGACGGTCATCCCTATATCGACATGAGCGGGACTCGAACTCGCACCTCTTGTTTGGCTGGACAGTACGCTATACACTGGTCCACCGAGGTCCCAATTCACATTCAAGTAGCCTGCGTTTGCTATAAAAACACGAAATCAGGCTGAGTCAATACTATATATTTATATATTATAGTTCTGAAAATAATTTATATATTAAAATTACCAAAACTATTTATAAAGAATCATGCAATTAAGTTTTATAGATATATATTAGTAAAGTTTTCTTAAGTCCCTCGAACTCTTAAATTTCTTAAAATTTTGTGATTTCCACACAAACGCAATTTCGCACTTAATTTAACCGAATATTATTGTTAACACTAGAAGTGAACGTTCCCTCTACGAGGCAGGCTCCATACAACAACCAGAGAGAAAAAAAACATGAACCTTAAAAGTTTCGCTTCAATTTATTTTTAATCCAATAAAAATCAACAAAGTGTGGGGCGGCGAGTCGTGGTGGGGCTGGCGTGTTTTATACTGAAAGTTTCGGATAGGTGAGCTCGTATTGGTATATGTATATGGTGTGTATGTGCCGGGGAGGCGTGGCGCTTTGGGGTGGTGAGGTGCGGTGAGGTGCAAAGTGAAGCCAGATTATTGAGTGTCAGCGGCTCTGATTGAGCAACGTGTTGATGGGCTGACACAAGCTGAAAATGTATATAGGTTGTCCGGTCTTTTGGTAAGGTCGATAAAAATGCGAAAATTTACCGAAACAAATATTTGCCAGGGACTTTAATTTACCGCAACTAAAGCCGCCCGTCACAGGGATACGCCCGTGCGTATACCCATCTGTCGGCCTGTCGGCTCTGACCCTGAATGTGAGCTAAAAAATGTGCCTGGAAACTGTTGACAACTAAATAACATAATATATATACTCGTGTATCGTCTATATATACATATATCACCATATATATAAATATATCTATGTTTTTTTTGGTCATATCGCTTGTGTTTTCCTTTTCGAAGCCAATGCCTGAAGTATGGCTTGAGCTTTTCATGCTTCGTGCGCCGTGAAACGAGATACGGCAAACACAGGCAGAGCACGATAAGAGATGCTGCTGGCGACTGCTGGCACCTAAGATACCCCATAATCTGTGGGCGATTTGGGACCAGCGAGAATGGCAGAGTAAATGTCGCTGACCCCTTGATGATGGCAACTTGTTGTATAGCTTGTCTATGATATAACTTCTGTGTTTGGGCGCCGAGAGTTATTAAAATTTCCGGATAGTATGAGAATATTGTTTGAGATATTTAATGTTTAAGGGGCCTGGGTGGACTAGCGCACCTTCCCGCCAAACAAGAGGTGCGAGTTCGAGTCCCGTTCATGTCGATAGACATGAACCTCCTAATATAACTAGGTTGTTTCGTAGGATTTGAAAACCATCCACGTAAAAAAGTACTTCTGTGAAGGAAGCAGAAATAAAGACAAATAGTGCTTCAGGCTTTGACCCGATAGGGTTATTATAGTTATAATAATAATGTGGAACGTATAAGATTGATGTTATTTTAAGGTCTTATACCGGGTCTGCTACAATCAAAGGCTTCTATGCTACATATCCCTTTTCCGGATTGCCAATGATTACAGGGTATATAGAGCTCGCACATTCCTCCGCCTGTTGCCAATGGGAAGTTTGCGGGAAATGAAAACAACTTGGCTGAATATGAAGATTTTGTGGTGCCGGAGGAGCTTGGAGCACACATCGATACCATCGCAATGTTACTCATGTGACACACAGGAAATACAATGAGTAAATTGGAAATACGGCCAAGGGCACTAATTGGATATACAATAGGTTTGGGATATTAACGACAGCATGAAAGGTGGCATGCATTATCGATAGTTTTAATCGATACATCTTGAAGTCCTTTGGCGGCAACCGAAACAAGATTACGGCTGCTATTATAACCATTTTGTGCTTTTCCGGGAAGTTGGGGGCCTCGTTGGTCCAGTGGAAAGCGCACGGTCCCGCCAAACAAGAGTTGCGAGGTTCGAGTCCCGCTCATGCCTTTAGGCATGACCCTCCTAGAAAAACTAGGTTG
>JBANCY010001208.1:0-12903 GCA_037040045.1 Phorticella flavipennis | reverse complement strand
TCGCTGCACCTATTGAAAAATACAACAACATCACTTTAGTTCCATCCAGCGCAGACCGTGACGGCTACCGTGATACTGTAAAAGGATTGAATTACTTCGATTTGATTGTATTTGACAAGGCTAAAACAGCGATTTACGTATCGTACGAAGAAGTCTCTACTGTTCCAGAGCCATAAGGAGGTAAACAGTGTATAAAGTAATTCAATCATTTATTGAACGGTTCGACGATAACCATACCTATTTACAAGGGGAAATTTACCCACGTGAAAACTTTGAGCCAACACAAGACCGCATTAATGAGCTGGTAGAGGGCACAAATCGAATTGGAACTATTTTTTTAGAACTAATTCCTTCAGGTAATGACTTACCACCAATCGAACAAAAAGAAATAGAGCAAACTAAAAAAGCAGAACCAAAGAAATCAAGTACTGGCAAAAAAGCAAATTAGCATTGTAAGGAGTGAGCAACAAAGTGTCTACTTATTCTACATGGGAATTTTATAAAAATACTTACGCTGGAAAACAAGATGAACAAAGCTACACAAAATATGCCATTCAATCAGCCAGTGAAATAACCATTCGAACATTTGGCAATGCACAGAATGCAACAGATGATATGTACACTTCACTTTGCTTATGTGAATGTGAACTAGTAGATGCTTTTGCTCGCTTCGAAGAATCTTATGCGCTTTTACCTAAAGGCATTAGTTCTATTAATAACGATGGGCTTTCACTTGCCACAAGCTATGGCAGTAGCAAAACAGATAGTAGAGAAGCGGCTCAAAGCTTAGAAATAAAAAGTATCTGCCAAAAGTACTTGCTAAGACCGGTTAATTTGCTTTATCCGGGGGTGCGGTAATGTTTTTATTTGATACCACGATTACAGTTATCAATTCCCTGTATGATAAACAAACTGGATTTGATTCTTATTACGCAACGATAATAGAAAATTGCTCTTGGCATAGCAAGATAAAAGCAGTCGCAGTGAAAGATGGACTTGTATATGACAAAGTGTTTCAAGTACGCATCGCTAAAGGGGTCTCTACAGCCGATAAGAACTATATTTTACCCGAAGAATATACAGACCCTACTATTCAATACACGCTGCGTACAGGGGCGATTATTATGCGTGGGGCATTTGATAACGCACCACAAACCAGCAAAGAATATACTGCTTTATTAACAGATCACAGTGAAGCATTTAAAGTGCTAGCTGTACATGATAACCACCGCATCGGTGTTCAGCATTTCTATGTGGAGGGAAAATAAATGGGCAAAAATGGGAAAGTGGTAGTTTCTACCCCCAAAGGCAGTGTTATACAAGTAAAGACAGAAAATGGAACAATGGAAGCACGGTTAGAGTGGAACGCAGGCTTTGGTGCTAAAATGACCAACCAATTGCAAACTGGACAAGAAAAATTCGATATAGAAATAATGAAACAAATGGAACCGTATATGCAATTGGATACCGGCGCTATGATACAATCCATGCGGCTATCCACCGATGTTGGTAGTGGATTGATTCGTGTAAATACACCTTATGCTAGAAAAGTTCATGATTCTAAAGCAAGTGTGGGCAGAAAAACAGGGCGGCTTCGTGGCCCATATTATTTCAACCGTATGAAAGCGGATAGGCTTCCTTACTTGCAACAATATATACGAAAGGTAACAGGTGCAAAATGACGTTTGCAGAAGGATTTTTTAACTTTTTCAGATCATGCCCATTGCTAGATAATAAAAAATTAAACTTTGATTATCATGATGCGGATTCAGGCGAGTATTTTCTGGATACTGACGCACCCGATAACAAGATAAAAACTTATATGAATGGTAATACTGTTTGGCAAAAACCTATTTATTTTTGTATGGTGGGTAGCATTGGGAAAGATGCCCGAATTCAGATTGATAACAAAATAGAATTTGAGCAGTTTCGAGATTGGGTTGAGCAAATGAACTATGCAAAAATATTGCCGCAATTGCCAGAGCATTGCCACGCTATTTCTCTTGAGTGCACAACTGATGGTTATGCATATAGTGAACAAGAAAACACCGCACAATATCAAATACAAATGAATTTAACATATCAAAGAAATATTAGGAGGTAACAATGACAGTTATTGAATTTATGGGAGCAAGAGTGCCGAACCCAGAGTACAAAGCACAAACAGCAGATACTACCGACGCTTTTATTTTAGCAATTGACCTAAACCAAACCAATAAAGTAGAAGACTATATTGTGGCAAATGAAGGGATTACAGAACACTCTGGCACACTAAACCCTAAGACCGCTGAAACACAGTATATGCATACTGGGCAACGCTCTAGTAAAACTGGAAACCAACGCCAATTCTCTCTTAGTGGAGATCGTTTTTCTGGGGATGAATTTCAAGACGAAGTGCTTGCGTTCTCTATGAAGTTTGGCACTGGTAATAGCATTATTCGTGATTATGTGTACTACAATGCTTTGACTGGTTTAGGCGAAAAAGGACAAATTGCCATTATGGTAGAAGATGATACTTCTGGTGCTGCTGGTGAAAGTGCTACCTTTAGCGCTACACTATATGGGCAAGGAACACCTATAGAATTTTCTTACACCAAAAGTATTCCTAGCACACCATAATATTGCTATAAACAAACCCCCTAGGCGAAAACGCTTAGGGGAATTTTATTAAAAGGAGATACCTATGAAAGCTGCTATTAAAAAACCAAGTGCAGAACAACTACTTGTGCGTGGCGTTATTTTGGATTTTAACGCACTCAATGAAAATGATTTGGCACGCTGGGAAACTGTTGGCAATGAAGTATATGAGAAATATCCAGATGCAATGAGTTTAGAAACCATTCAATCTTCCATTTCTGATAATGGGGACAATATTATCGAAGCGTATCAGCGTGGCACAAAAGCATTCACGGAATTATTTGAAGGGGTTTTTGGCAAAGAAGCGACTAAGCAGTTACTCGGCGATGAACCTTATTACGGGCTATGTCTTGAAATTTACTATGAAATTGGCGCTGCAATACCTAAACAAGCCGAAGTATATGGAATGAAGCTGAACAAGAGTTTAGAGCAATTTGCTCCTGTGGGAGAAAAAGGAACTCCCGGCAAAAAGGATAAGTAATGAGCATTTTATTTGGTTTGCCATATAAAGATAGGATGGGAAATGATATTTACACTGATTTTCGTAATATGCTGCAAATAGACACAATTGCAAAAGACTCAAACTTAACCGAATGGGAAAAAGCTTTTTTATCCTTACGTCTTTTATATGGAGATGATATTCCACAAGATACTACTGCTGCTTTTAAAGAACTTCTTTGGTTTTATGCACAGGGAGAAGAAACAATAGAAAAGCCGAAAAGCCAACAGAAAAAGCTTTTCGACTTCACAGAAGATGCTGCCTATTTAGTAGCTGCTTTTCTGTCTAGTTACAATATTGATTTAAGCAATACCAATACTTATTTGCATTGGTGGCAATTTCTTTCTCTTTTTGTTGCCTTGCCAGAAGATACACAGATGGTGCACCGTATTGCCGACCGTTCTATAGACACTTCAAAGATGAAAGGCGAAACAAAGCATTATTATGAACAACGTAAAAAAGCTGTTGCTCTGAAATCAGATAGAACAGATGCCAATCTTACTTTGGAAGAGAAAAGAGCAAGGAAACAACAAGCGATTGATGAAATGTATCGACAAGCGCAGAAAGAATAACTTAAGTAACCATTATTCTTCTAACCACCTTACCTTTTCCCCGCTTCCCAAGTATTTCCACATTTTAAGCAAGTAATGCGCACCTTTTTAGCACCAATGTTACCAGCAGTCAAACCAAGGGGGCCCGCAACCGCCGAACCAACTACTGCTTTACCAATACCAAATCCCTTTTGGTTAGCTGAAATTTGTTCAGAACCGCATTTAGGGCATTTGACTGGTTCTCCATAGGTGGATTTTTTCCATTTGATATCTGGCTCTTTTCCGCCATCCTGTTTAAACCGTTTAGTTATGGTCAAACCATCATCACTTTCTATCTGTTCTTTCACAACACTGACAGGCATAAGTTTTATAGAAATCGAAGCGGGGAACCCAGCTTTTTTATAACAATCAGCACACACTTTACCGTCTTTTGCATATTGCACATCATAATACATTATTTCTCCACAGACGTCGCACACCATAGGTTCCGATTTCTTAAAAAGTCCCATAAGTAATACCTCTTTATTCTTTATATTGCTTTTACGCTACCACATAAACCCAAAAAATTCAATAGAAAGGAATGATTTATTGAGTTCTGGTGAATTGATTTTCGATGCTAGGATGAATTCCAACAATTTTCAATCTGATGCAAATAAACTGGGCTCTATTGTTAAAGGGCTTGGTATTTTTGCAATTATTCAAAAAGGCATGACTATGGTTGTGAATTCTATGGACGCAGCTATTTCTCGTTATGATGCCTTGAATAAATTTCCTAGAGTAATGGAACAAATGGGATATGGTGCTGATGTTGCTGAAGTATCCATGGAAAAACTGGCCGATGGGATTCTGGGCTTGCCCACCACTCTTGATGAAATTGTGCAAAGCACTCAACGCCTGACCATTGCTACTGGTAGCCTTGAAACAGGAACTGATTCTGCACTGGCATTAAACAATGCCTTTTTAGCCAGTGGCGCTTCTACAGACATGGCAAGCCGCGGTATGGAACAATACATACAAATGCTTACTACTGGTAAAGTAGATATGCAAAGCTGGAAAAGTTTACAAGAAACAATGCCTTATGCACTACAAAAGACAGCAGAAGCTTTTGGATTTACAGGCGCATCTGCTCAAAATGATTTCTATAGTGCCCTGCAAAATGGAGACATTACGATGTCGGAGTTTAATGCAAAGCTTATCGAACTTGACGATGGGATAAATGGGTTTGCAGAGGTAGCAAAATCTCAAACAGCAGGCATTGGAACTGCTATGACAAACTTTAAGAACCGTACTGTTATTGGTTTGACAGCACTTGTAGAAGCATTCGATAATGGGTTGTCCAAAACACGTTTTGAAAGTATTGAAAATATAATTAATACTATGAGCATTGGAATTAGGGATTCCTTAAAAAGTATTGCTCCAGTTATTGAAACATTAGTCGCCAATATTGTACCTCTTACTGCAGGTGTTGTCGCACTAGGCATTGCTGTTACTGCTGTTAAGTTTGCTTCTTTAACTGCACAGCTTGGAGGTGCAACTGCCGCCGCTGCGGCTATGACACCGCAAATAGTTCTTTTAGTCGCTGCAAAAGCAAAAGATTTAGCAGCAACAGCAACATTGACAGGTCTATATGTCAAAGACACTATGGTGAAAATAGCAAATACATTGGCTCAAAAAAGTGCAAATTTAGAACTAAAGTCTTCAACGCTTCTATCTAACGGAAATATTATTTCAAAATACGCTTTAGCTGCAGCGACAACAGTAGTGACTGGTGCACAGTGGCTATGGAATGCTGCAATAACAGCTAACCCAATTGGTTTAATTATTGTAGCAATAGCTGCTTTTGTTGCTGGAATAATTGCTTTGGTTAGCTGGCTTGGTAAAAGCAATGCCGAATATAAAGCCCAGAAAAAAGAGGTAGAAGAATTAACCGATAAGCAAGATGAGCTTACTACTTCCCTAGACGAAAGCAAAACCGCACACGAAGATAATATGAATGCTGTGAATGCACAGCAACTACAGGGCGAAAGTCTATTAGGCACTCTAAAGGGAATGATAGATGAAAACGGCAAGCTTACTGCTTCACATGAAGATGCGCAACAAACAATAGATGATTTAAACAAAGCATATGAAGGGTTAAATCTTGCATACGACAAGGAAACAGGGTTGCTCTCTGCTAGTGTTGATGAAGTAGAAAAATATGTTGCTGCTAAAAATAGTATTGCCAAGACTGACGCACTACAGGAACGGCGTAATGAACTTTTAAGGGAGCAAGCTGGAATTGAAGCAAACATTGCTGAAATTAAAGAAAAAATAGAATTGATCAATAAAAACTCTGCTCTCGACGAAAAAGAAAAAGAAAAATTAATTTCCGAATTAACAAAAACAGTAGAAGAATATGGCGAAACACAAACCAATCTTGCCATTGATATAGAAGCTAACCAAGCAGCTATTAATAAATCTACTGACAAAATGGCAGACAATACCGTAAATAAGTATGATGCCCTGAATGGTGCAATTACTGAAGATGGTAAAAATATTAAGCAGCTAGCTAAAAATTACGATACGTCTGTAGAACAGATTTTAGCCGACATGGAAGCACAAGGGATTTCCATGCAAGAATGGGCAAGTAAAAAAGAATTAAGTCTAACAAAAGAAGGCTTAAATATAGAACAGCTTGCTTCTAAATGGGGTATGAGTACCGAAGAAATTCAGCAGTACATGAATGAATGGGGTATGTCATTAGATGAGTTTAGCCAAGAGATGGAATCTACTCATACCAAAGCAGGGCTTAGTGTCGAAGACTTGGCGGCTAAATGGGGTACCAGTACCGAAGAAATTAAAAATCAAATGGCAATGCAAAATTTATCACTTCAAGAATGGAGCGACGCTCAAGATTCAGCCACACAAGAAGTAATAAATAGTTTTAAAGAAATACCTGCTGAGTACGAAATGACTTCTAGCGAAATGTCCGAAGTTTTGCAAAAGAATGCCGAACGCTATGCAACATGGAAAAACAATATGTCTGTATTAAGCCAAACCATGAGCGCAGAATCAATTGCGGAACTACAAAAACTAGGTCCAGCGGCTGGAAGTGCTGTTCAGGAAATGGTGGATAACGCTGATAAAGCGTCTGAATTTGACCAAAGTATAGTTGCAGCTATGAGTGCGGCAGCCGAAAATGCTTCTGTTAGCGCAACAGATCCCAATTATGCACAGGTAGGCACAACCATAAGCGACACTGTTGGAACAGGTATAGGAGAAAGTGAAAGCGTCAATACTGCCGCAGAACAGCTTGTAAATGATGCCGCTACTGCTGCAGCTACTGCTACAGAGCAAGCCGATTTCTCTACCATTGGAACAAGCATTGCAAGCCAAATCGTAACTGGTATCACGAATGCAGATATGTCTGGTATTTCTACTGCTATAAGCACTGCATTAACTACTGCCACTACAGTGGCTAATACCCAACTAACAGCAATGACCACTTTAGTACAAACCAAGTTTTCTCTAATGGGTACCATTGCAACTACACAACTTTCAGCAATGGTGACGGCAGTGTCACAGCAATTTACTATAATGAATACAAAGGTAAATAGTATTACCAAACAAATGATGAATGGAGTTGTTTCTACAATCTCCCTTTCTCGAAGTTCCATTGAATCTGCTGCTAGAACCATTAATCAAAGCATTATTTCTTCTTTAAGTGATTTGCCTTCAAAAACACAGCTTATCGCACAACAAGCAATGGGCCAGATGATGAATGTTCTTTCTTCTCATCAAAACACTGCCTATCAAAATGGATTTGAAATTGGTAAGCACATGACTAATGGCATGGTTGCTGGTTTGGAAGCTGGTAAACAAAGTGTATATGACAAAGCAACTGAAATTGCAAAGACTTCTGCAGATAAAATACGAGAATCTTTGAAAATACAATCTCCCTCTAGGGTAATGCAAGATATTTTCGGGTTTGTTGTGCAAGGAATGGTTGTGGGAATTGAAAAGGAAGAAGACAACTTATATAAAACTATTGATGGGCTTACTGATACAGTTATATCGCAAATCAACTCTATTTCCGAAGAAATGGCAACTGCATTTAACCAAAAACTAGAAATTGCGATGCAAGCAAAACAATCTATTTTTGCAGATATTCCAAGCAGCTCTTTACTTGGTATTGCAAAGCAAGAACAAGGTACGTCAATCGTCAATAACTACTTTGAACAAACCAATATTTCTGATAAAGCCGCCTCCCCTGCTGAAAATTCACGTGCAGCTGAAGCGATGCTTCGCAGAGCAAAGTGGACAATAAAATAAAGGAGAGCAAATGAACGAAAAGACAAAATATATTTACGAAAACACCATTGGCTCTATTACTTTTGAATATGATTCACTTTATTGGATCACCGATATTGACGGTGCAAGCAGCACCGATATTAGTATCTCTGAATCGAAAAGCTTTGCCCAAATAGGCTCTAGCATTGGTCAGCAAAATGTAAACGCAAAAGTAATTAGTATTGATGGCGCGATTTTTGAGCCATTAGAAATTACACGTAAACAGCTTCTTCAAATATTCGCTCCGCAGACCCCATCCACGCTAAGCTTTGTACAAGAAGATGAAACATGGTACCTGGATGTAGTTCCAACAAAAACACCCGTGCTGTCTAGTGGGAATGGTTTGCAAAACTTCCAAATAGAACTATTTGCAGCATATCCCTATTGGCGAACGAGCGGTTCATACCAAAGGCAAGTGGCTGGGCTGATGGGCTTATTCAAGTTTCCTTTTTATAGCGGCAATAGTTGGTGGGTTTCTCAGTACACCAATAGCTATTTCTATACCTTAGAGAACAAAGGAAACGTACCAATTGAGTTTTCTATTATTTTTACCGCTAGAAGTGAATTAAGCAACCCTGAAATTTACCATGTAAATACTGAAAAAAAAATCGCCTTACAAAAAACACTTCTTAAAGGAGAGCAGCTTATTGTTTCCACAATATATGGAGAACGTGGGGTTCTTTTTATTGACCGGTATGGCACAATTTCAAATGGCTTTAAATACCTTACCATTGATAGTGATTTAGATATGAAAATACTGCCCGGTGACAACCTGGTGCGGATTGATGCAAAAACAAATAGAGAAGGCTTAAGTGTAAGAGTTAATGCTCCAAAGGGGGTTATCTCCGGTGTCTAAATTTATTATTTACAATGAAAATATTGAACCGCTAGGAGTTTTACAAAATGAGATTTCTATTATTTGGGTAGAAAAATATCAAGATGTAAGTGAAGTAAAAATCACAGCGAGAGCTAGCACTGAAAACTTAGCCCACTTGGTAGAAGGAAATCATATCTTTGGCAGCGACTTTGATACTCTTATGCGCATTTACCATATTGAAACAACCGAAGACGAGCAACAGATTTTAATAGAAGTAAGGGCCTTTTCCACATTACAATGGTTTGAAGATCGAGTAGTTATGGAAACGGAAGTTATACGAAATGTTGAGCAATCCATGTACAATCTTTGCAAAGATAATCTTCGAAATCTCCCCTTCAAAATGGATACCCCAAAAAGATATACAGAACAACTAGAGCAAGAAATTACATGGAACTCTGTACTAGAAGCGCTTAAAACACTTGCTACTTCTTCGGGGCTTGGGTTTAAAATAGTTTTTTCTCCATATGATTATACGCAAATGTTTACAGTATACAAGGGAACTAACCGGACAAATCAATCAACCCCCGAATATGTTGGGTATTTAGGTGCCGACGTTGGAAATATCTATAATGTCCATATTATAAATGGAACAACCAACTTAAAAGAAATAGCTATTGTAGCAGGCGAAGGCGAAGGCGTTCAAAGAACCGTTTGCAAGGTAGTCGCTCCTGGTGTTTTATCTCCACAAAGAGAACTCTTTGTGGATGCAAGAGATTTGCAAAGAGAGTACCAGGTATCTGTTGCTACAGACGAAAAAGACGAAAACGGTAATACCATTTACACAAACGAAACGAGAACATACACAGAGCAAGAATATAATCAATTGCTAACTACACGAGGGCTTGAGAAATTAGCCGAGCACCTTATTGATTTTGAACTCACTTGCGATATTGAACAAAGTAATATTGTGTTTGGTGTGGACTATTTTCTAGGAGATAGAATCCCTATAAAATTACCAGCTTATGGAATACAAACAAGTGCTAGGGTCTGTGAAGTTCGTACTGAATATGAAGAAACCGGAATAAAGGTAATGGTTTCATTAGATCAATTTATCAAATAAAAATACAAGGAGGGATAAAATGATTTGTTTTCCTTTGGACAATACTGAATACACAGCAGATGCACTCGGCGCATGGTATGCAACACGAACGCGCGGTGTTTTTAGTTCTGACAACCATCTTACTACCAAAATAGGCGGTGGAATGAGCGTCAACGTCTTTGGCGGAATCGCCTGGCTAAAAGCAGAAGAAAACTGGGGTGTTGTTGTTCATTTGCCAGAAACTAAGACTCTTACCCTTGAAACAGCGGATGGCTCACTTATGCGGTGGGACATAGTCTGTTTGCGATTAAATAAAAATGAAAACCACGCTGAACTGGTAATAAAAAAAGGAAGTTATGCACAAAACCCAGTGTACCCAAGTATTACACGTGATATTAATTATGATGAGATTTATCTAGCTGCGATTAAAGTTCGAGCGGGCGCTACTTCTATTTTGCAAAGTGATATTTTCGACTTACGTTTGGATGAGAATTACTGCGGTGTCATGCGGGATGGGGTCACCGGTATTCCAACAGAGCAACTTTATCTTCAATGGCAAAGCTGGTTTAAAGGACAAGAAAATATTGCGGATGAATCTTTTGAGAATTTTAATCAGATATTAGTAGACTTTTTCCAAAACTCGCAAAGTGATTTTAACAATTGGTTTGGTAATATTCAAAACCAACTTTCTCAAGATGCTGCAGGCAATTTACAACTTCAGCTAAATACTTTGCAAAATCAAGTTCCTACAGTACAGATTGCTACATTAAACTATCCCGATGCCCTTTACCCTACTGTTAAGGTTTACCAAAATAATGGGGCATATGGACTTGGTGGGGCTGGTGTAGAAGTTGCTGGCGGTACCAGTGTAAAAAGCATTAATTTCTCAGTAGAATATGATGAATATAAAATAAACATTACTGTGCCAGAACAATATAAAAAGTATAATATAGTCAATCAAATAAACGATCATCAATATGCGTGTTTTAGCAGTGATACATCTAGCACAAAAAGCTTACTAATTACTATAGGAGAGTGATAAAATGGCAAATATAGAAAAATTAACAAAAGGAAAAACAGATTGGCATATTCCATTAAACAAGAATTTAGAAGAAATGAATACAGAACTAGGAAATGCTGCAAAAATAGATACATCAAATACGTTCTCTAAAGTGAACTATTTTATGGACGGGTTACAGCTTGACAGTAATGCAGACCCTGCAAGAGTAATTAAAACTTCGGACAAGCTAATGTATATATCCCCTGGAAATACCACTGGTAGCGGAGGAATGTATCTTGGTTACAGAGGCAGTTCATGGAGCTTATCACCGGGAGGAGATAATGGCTCATACTTAGGTGGGCCTTATTTTAGATGGTCTGGGATATATGCTATGAGTGGTACAATTCAAACATCTGATAAAAAACAGAAAAAAGATATAGAAGATTTAAACAGTGATTTTGTGATTAATATGGTAGAAAAGCTTCGTCCTGTTAGTTACAAAATGATAAACGGAGAAAGTGGCCGAACACACATTGGTTTTATTTCTCAAGAGGTAGAAGAAGTTTTAGGGGAAATAGGTAAAACGAGTATGGATTTTGCTGGGTTTATCAAGTCGCCTAAATGGGAAGAATATACCGAGGTTGACGCAGATGGTAATGAAGCTTTAAAATACCGAGAAATAAAAGGAGAATATATTTACGGATTACGTTATGAAGAATTTATCGCTTTACTATATCGATATGTACAAATAAAAGCACAATCACAAGAAATGCTTGAAAAGCGTATCGACATATTGGAAAAACAAATTGCAGAACTACTAAATAAGAAGGTGTAAAAATGGAAGAAAACAAACAATTACCGCTAGATGAATTAACGTCAGAACTTGAAAAAGAACTGGAAAATGGAAAGGGTGGCGGAGATGAGTAATAGTCCTCTAGTAAGTTATACAAAGCTTAGCCCAAACTGCAACAAGCCACGGAATAATAAGATTTTAAAAATTACACCGCATCATATGGCTGGCAATTTAAGTTTGCAAGCATTTGGAAATATTGTGGCAAGTTCTACACGGCAAATGTCAGCTAACTATGCTATCGATAGTCAAGGCAATATCGGACTATATGTGGATGAAGCAAACCGTTCTTGGTGCACTTCTAACCCTAACAACGACCACCAAGCTATTACTATAGAAGTGGCGAACGATGGCGGTGCTCCCAATTGGCACGTGAGTGACGCAGCACTTGCTGCATTGATTCGATTATGTGTAGATATTTGTCAGCGTAATGGCATTGCTAGCTTAAACTATACCGGCACAGCAAGTGGCAACTTAACCATGCATAGCATGTTTACTAGTACCGCTTGTCCTGGTCCTTATTTAAAAAGTAAGTTCCCTTATATCGCAGAGCAAGTTAACGCACAATTGAAAAATGGAAATGGAGTGACAAACACAATGGCAATGAGCACAGAACCTATTCGCATGAACATCGGCCCAATTAGTGGTGGCGACCGAGTAACACTTGAAAACAAATTTAAAGAACTTGGAATTACATGGAACAACTTCAACGATAACTATATTACTGACCAAGCTGTAAGCAAAGCGGATCAGATAGTAATTTTAACCTTAGTTGAAAATCTTGGCGGAATTGGGTACCGCCCACACTTTGAAGCAGTGCAAAGCGGTGTAGCACAAGAAGAGTACGAAAGGCTAGCTGCAGAACGGAATGCTTTACAAGAAAAAGTAAATAACGGCTTGGCAGCATTGCAATAAAATTAATAAAAATAACTACAGGGGGAATATTATGGGAATTACTAGCCCAGTAGAAACAATTAGCATTATTATTGCCATTGCCGGTTGTTTTGTAGGTCTAGCTGGCTGGCTAAGCGGTAGAGAAAAAAAGCTAATGAATGACGCTGAATGGCGTGGTCAAATTAATGCGAAATTGGATTCAGTCGTATTACAAGGAAAAACTATTG
>JBANCY010001207.1:0-12903 GCA_037040045.1 Phorticella flavipennis | reverse complement strand
AAATTGCATTTTCTCAAAATTTTGATGCCACGCCCCCCTCGCCTTCAAATCAAAAAAATTTAATAACAGGTGTAATTTTTTGATTTAAAAAAAGATTTTCAAAACATATATATATATATATATATATATATATATATATATATATACATACACATATATATATACACACATACACACATACACATATGATTATGATTATGAAAATGAATATATATGATGTATATGGCAAACCGAAGCTAAGCATGCTAATTATTAATTTGTACATTCTAAGCGTGATCGGCCCAGAACATAACAGAGAAACAGAAACAAAACCCATAACAAACCATACAACAAATTCGAACAGAAGAACGTAACGGTAAACGGTGACCGCTAAACGGAAACGGAAGTGCCCAATCAGGGTTGCAAGCAAGCGAGTAGAAGATTTGCATACAAGTCGAATTTATATAAATACTTATTATACATACATACAATACATACATACATACATATATATATACATACATATGACTAGAACATTTCTTTATTTCCGGTTTTTTTTTTGGAAACATTTCCAAAAACTAAAGAAAAGCGTCAAAATTATTCTCTTTGGATATGAGAACTGACATGAAAAGCTTTGGCACACAACTATTAAAAATACATAAAAAAAATACTAAACTTTGGTGAAAAATCAAATAATATAAAAAATAAACAAACTCAAAAATTCAAAAACCAAGAACCAAATTCAAAAACCAAATTCAAATTCAAACAAAACCAACTCCAATGCAAGTTTCGGCAAAGAAAAAATACAAAAAACATAACCACAAAATGGGAACTATTTTTCGGCATAATTTTGCGTAAAATTTTTATAAATTTTTTATTTAAATTTCATCAGCAGCAGCAACAACAACAACAACACTTATAAATAAAAACAATAATAAATAATTAAAGGAAAGATATAAACAATTCTTATAATTTTTTTTTATCTAGCAGAAAATTGCTCAGGGTAAACACAGATTCTTCCAATACAATATAACTAAACAACAACAACAAGTTGCAACACAAAAAGAATATATATATCTATATATATTATTAATATATATCTATATACAATACAATACAATACATATATACAACAACTACAACTACAACAATAACAATAACAGCAACAACAACAACAACAATAGTACCAATATTTAAAATAACAAAAACAAAAGCATTGAAAAAATATTTTGTAAACTTGCAAAATACCAAAAAAATACCAATAAAAATACCAAAATGGCTGCAAAATGCTTTTAAAAATGCATCTATTTATAACTATTTTTTAAAAATTGAGGCATATTTTTTATTGTACAACAACAACAACAATAACAACAATAACGCATATAATACATATTTATTTACACCAATCATAAAAATACCATAAAAATACCATTAAAATATATAAAAGGACATAATGATTGTATACAAAAAACGATAAACATTGATACCTTGATAACTGATTAATCGATTAATTGCGTTTTTTCTACATAAACAAAATGCCACAAGAACAAACTCTCAAAGCAGACGAAAGACAAACAAAATGAATTAGTTCAAAATATACTAACCAATATAAACAAATATTTAAATACTTAACTTAAATACCATAATTTAATAACCCAACCCAAAATGCCTTCTTTACAGACACTTAGCATACGTAATTCCAAAATTTTTACTCTTTTTTTTTCCAACATTATTTCAATTTTTTTGTCAATTGATTCAATGCTTCAATAGGCGTGCAGTAGACGCGGAACTAGTACCAAAACAACGAAGAAGAACAAGATGAAGATAAAGTATAAAAGTCAATTAACTGCCCATAGTGAAATTTTTCTAAGACAATAAACCAATAAACCGAAATCAATTTGAATGCACATATCATCAATTGATCCAATCTTACAGTTATAATACACATAATAATAGTTGAATGAAACTAGTTCACACACAACTAGCTTGAAAAGCCAAACAATGGAACTAGTTCACAGAACTACTGCACCTCGAAGCTGAAAGCAATATTATGTGTTGTATATGAATATTACAAGAAAACAAAGTGGAGCTTCGGCTTGCCGAAGATTTCATACTCTTTTTGAAGCTAACGTGGACATTATACAGATATAGTTTATATAACAATAGAACCACTAAGCATATAATATGTTATATGTTTAGGATAGAACTGGCCGGAACTGCTTGTTAATAGTTCTTTTGAAATGTCAATCCAAAAGCTGGAAATGTGATAAATATGTGAGCAAATGCAACTATTATTTGTATAACAAGCTATGGGATATAGTAGTCCGATCCTTATGAAATTTGGTACAGAATATGTGAGCTAATGCAACTATTAGTTGTATAACAACCTATGGAATATAGTAGACTGATCCTTATGAAATTTGGTACAGAATATGTGAGCTAATGGAACTATTAGTTGTATAACAACCTATGGAATATAGTAGACTGATCCTTATGAAATTTAGTACAGACATTGGCAATAGACGAGCTCGAGTGCTTGTCAACTTTAAGCTCCAGAGCTTGAAAAACATGGAAAAAATGGAAGTCCGCGCCAACTGTCATCAGGGGGCCTTGGTGAGCCAGTGGATAACGCACTGTCCCGCGAAGCAAGAGGTGTGGGTTCGATTCCCACTCATGTCGATAGACATAACCCTCCTAGAAAAACTATGGCTAAAAATGATCTTCAATGAAAGAAGCTAGAAATAAAAGCCAAACAGTGCTTCAGGCTGTGACCCCATAGGGTTGTCACTCTTCTGAACTTTTAGCGTTTCAAACTTAAGCACAAAGGAAATGTACAATTTGCTACGAAAGGAGTATGCCCAAATACACTACAGAACCTCAGGCCATGCCGAAGTTGAAATACCCTTGCGCTGACTCATTGTAACTAGTTTCGATTTGCTTGAGCTTGGGCAAGGGTATTCCCCTGAAATGAAACAAGATAAAAATGATCATTAGAAACACACACAAAGTACCCTGTTGACCGAATGCCTTCATCTACACGACGTTCATACATATATACAAACATAATCACCTACAATACAAATAATTTAAGACTTATATGAAACGTACAACAACAACAGCAACAACAACAACAAGAACAACAACAAGAACAAGAACAACAACAACAACAGTAACATGAAGAAGACGAACCAACCTTGAACATTCAATTTCTATTAAAAAAAGAGAAATATAAACAAATATAATTAATAAATTATACAAATTTTGATTTGCATTTGCATTTTGCTTAAGTTCTTAAATCGAGTAACTGTTAATGCATATTATATATAAAGAAATATACAAGACGATTGTTTTGTTTGTGCATTTTAATGAAATATGCCTTTTTTGAGTTAGTTCATTTGAGCGAAACTTGTAGGAACTCAGCCGATAAGAACTGAATAACAACAGTAACAACAACAACAACCTGTGACACAAACACAAAACAGCTAAAATCGTTAAACGATAACCGATAACAGTTAAAAAAAACAATATAATACATGAAATTGGTTTCATCGGCATAACAAATAAATAATAATAAAAAATAAAATAAAAATAATAATTTAATTAAACAAGACAGAAAAAAAAACCTATAAACTAAATATGTTTGAGTGCCAAGCTAAGCGATTCGAGACAACTGTACATAGATGATATATAAACATTTCACATTTTGGGAACTAGTTCCGAATACTAGTTCCAACTAGTTCCGACTAGTTCGCGCTAAGACACAACTGTACATAGCCAGCAACAATAGATAATTTTACTACTAAACACCAACAATAATAACGATAACGATAACCCGATAGCCCGATAACGACATACACACACACTAGCGCCGATATAGATTGTCTGTAAATAAATTATACAAGAAATCTCTATATAGATTACAATAAATAGTTAGCATGTATCTAGTAAACCATATGCGAAAAACAAGATATTTCAAGAACAACTAAAGGAAAAGATGAAAATTGCAAAAACTGAACCACATAGAACCAATTTTTGAGTACGTGTTAAACTCGACACATTTCCAGATACTATTTAAAAGAGCATACAACATGAGGAGGCATAGAGTATGCACGACTTTTTGATACGCTACAACCCAAAACAGACGCTCGGTTAAATTCTATACAAAACTCAAGATGCAATTTGCAGTTGCATTTTTTATGGTATATCGATAACAATTTTGATAACATAAAGCTTGACACACACACACAGACACATACACAGACAGATTTAGGCTGAAAACAAAAACAAAAAGTGAAATAAGAGCAACAAATAAGGCTTTTAGGCTTATTTTAAGATGAAAAACAACAACTTTTTCGGTATTAAAAGCAAAAAGTGAAAAAGTAAAAGAAAAAATACTAAAAAATAAAAAAAAAATACAACACTGTAGTGCCTACTCCCCTTAAAAGAAAAAATAAAATAAAAAATCCGAAAATATATATATTAAAAAACAAAAACAAAACTATATATATTATATATATACAATACATATATACATTATACATACTAAAATAATATTTTATAAAAAAAAAGCAGAAAAGAAAAAGCAAAAAAAAAATACCACAAGAAGAGCAAAGCAAAAGAAATGGAAGAAGAAAGTCAGAACAGAATTGCAGTTTTTTTGATAGTTATTTTTTTAGTAAGAGAGCAATGGAGGCATTGAATCATCTATATATATATATATATATAATATATATATATTTGAATATATATACACTCACACACACAAAGACACACAGACACAGTTACACACACCAACACACATGCAGCATTTGTAGGCCGTTGAAATGTACTGTGTAATTTTTCAAGAAAAGTTTCTAAACTCAAAAACAACAAGAACAAATCTTAATTATTAAGCAAAATCAAGCAGCAGACATTAGCTATATATAGACTATATATAGATATATATCTAAAAAAACAAAAAAATTACAACCAAAAACCAAGAAGAAGAACAACAAGAACAACACGAGACAACAAACAACAAAGTAGTTTTGCATATCCACACAAAATATATTGAAAAAAATACCAGAAAAATACCAGAAAAATACCAGAAAAAAAATACAAAAAAATTATAAAGAATTATATTAGTTTATAGCGCGCAAAAAAGTAAAAGAAAAAGAATATTTTCACAGCCACAACAACAACAAATACAAATACATATGAAAACCAAAAAGTAAAAATGAAAAATGAAAAACATACTTTATAAACTTTAAGAACAAAACCTTTTTGATGCAAAACAAAACGACAACTTTTTAACCTTCCCCCGCAAAAAAAGAAAATATGTTAAGAAAAACTTAAGCAAAACGAAAAAAACAAAAACTTTTCCATATAATTCAAGCAATTTCTTAATAATTTTTAATTAAATTAGTTACTTTTTTTCATATTTTATCAATTAAGTTTCATAAAATTTAATTTAGCAAATTTTGCCACATCCAAAAAACAAAAAAAGACGAAGTTTAAAAAAACCATAACAAAAGTTGAGCATTAACAATATAATTATAAAATAGCTAAATAATAGTTTTAGTTAACTATGTTTGAAATTTTTTAAGTTTCCCGATGAGGCTCATCCAATAATTTTTTTTTTGTTTGTTTGTTTATAATTTCGAGTTTTCTACACACACACACACACACACACACACAATACACAGACTATTTTATAGAAATTTTGAAAACAGCTCGAGGCGATTTCTTATATGTGGACAGGCGGGTTCGACATATCGACCGAACTTTTATCGATACTGCGTGAAGTAAATCGATTAGGAAAAGAATAAATCAAGTTTTTAGCAAAGGAAGTATCAAGCGGTACCCAAAGTAGGACCTTTTTATAGCCTACCCGATCGGTTGCTAAAAAACAATCGTTATCGATAACTAGAACAGGCCTGAACATAGTTATAAAGAGGCTGCTATAGAGACAGTTTTGCTTTGATTTTGAATATGGTAAAACCTCTCCAGAGCTGTAGATTAACGACAACAACAACAAGAACAACAACAAAATAGCTGCAATACGTTATAATTACGTCAATATGTTCCTAACAATATAGACATACATCAATATTTATAAATTATGATTAACTAAATATGTAAAGCAAAACAACAGATGAGATGAGAACAGTTTATTTCGAATACAATAAACATAAGAATTATTTATAAACATAAGTGAAGGAAAGAGAAAGAGCTAGAGAAAGAGAAAGAGCTAGAGAAAGAGAAAGAGCAGGCACACACATACACACTCACACACACATACTAATAGACAAGAAAATATACTAAATAATACTGAAATATTTAAGAGGCGCGTGTTTTAAGCAACTAAAATTCAGTTTGATTAATGCATTAAGTTAAGTTGTGTTTGTCTTTTTTATATATCATACTTACATATACATATACATATACATAACATACATATATATGTATATGTATATATATATATATATATATTAACATAGGCATTATTGATATTATATTCCATACAGAAAAACGATGAAAAACAAACAAAAAAACAACTTATTTATTCAGCTGTCAACGACAAAAAAAAAACAAAAATTTTAATATATATACATAATTTTTTTTAATACATTTTCTTAATATTAATTGAAATTTAAGTTCCATAATTTCATAATTTTTAGTATTTTTTTCTCAAAACTTAGCATATAATATATATATTTGGATATATATATGATTTTTCGCAAATAAATTGATATAATTGATATAAAGCAAAAAAATACCATGTTGGACTCAAACGCATATTTCATTCATTTACATCATTTTTACATAACTAAACTAATGACATAACCATGTACCATGCACCACACTGGTCATATGCGAGGGTTGCTTTTTACATTTCTAGGTTTCTAGGTACTTTTCATGCTAATTATATGGCAATGGATTAAGATTAAGCTTAATCTTAATTTGGGGAAAAATTAGTTTTTTGGAATATCATTGTATGGTTATATATCATAATTCCAAATTCTAAAAATATAATTTTCCTCTGAAGAGCCGGCAACAACCAAAGGGTTCATAAGATCAAAACATTCCAATTTTCTTCAAATTTCTACCGTCTTACAAATTTTACACTTTGACGAAATTTTCAGATTTTCGATTTTTTCTATATAATTTTATTGGAGAACCCGTAAGAGCCATAGGGAACCATACAAAAGATTTGTTTTCGATTGATTTGAAGACTATAAAAAGGATGTTTCACATTAAGTCTAGAAAGATATATCTTATATATTGGAATTGTGATTTCACTTGTCTCTCTACATGTGTAGGTCCTTTACCATGAAGGCAACCCTTGCTATAAACAAAACAATACAATTATCTCCCCTACAATTCGCCCGTCTCTCGAATTTTACACTTTGGTGAAATTTTCATGCTTTCTCCCGAATAATTCATGGATTTTTTTCAGATTTTCCACTTTTGATTTCCATATCATTTTGTTGTATTTGTCGTGTTTATATATTATATGTGGCTTAGTTGCCAGTTGAAGAGCTTGAGCTTGATTTTAAATAATGGCAGGAAGGTTAAAAAATCTCTATATATACATATACATATATATATATATATACCTACCTATATATATTATAAATAGATATATATATATTTTTTTTTCGTAGTCGCAGCAAGTCGAATGTAAACCCAAATAAGAAAAACTAAAAGCACTGAACAACAACAACAACAACAACAATTATAGTCAACTCATTTTCGAGTTGTCCAATGCTGAATAATGAATAATACTGAATACTGAATACTGAATAGTGAATACTGAATAGTGAGTACTGAATAATGTATGAATAGGAGACAAGTACTCGTACGTCGTACTTTCGTACTCGTACCAAATGAATGAATAAATGAAAATACTCAATCGAGAGAACAGCTTATATATCAGGCACCAACAACAAATAGTTGCAAGAATCCAAGAAAATTATTTTAGATTGAACAGAAAAACAGTTACTCACACACACACATACACCCACACACAACACACACCTACAAAATGGTAATTTAAACATATTTTAGGCAAACCAAAATTTATATAAAATTATTAAAAGAAAAGCTAAAAAGTTTATAAACAACAACAAAATATTTAAGCAAAGCAAGGCATATCATAGTTTATAACAAACCAAAAAGAAAAGAAGAAGTTGGGGAAAACCAAGACACACACACAAACACACACAGACACAGGGAATACCCTGGAAAAAATAGGAAACAGAAATTGAATTGGCTTGCAAAAGGCTAAAATGAGAGTTCTTCTTAGCACACCCGATACATATGATGAACATAATGATGATGATGATGATGATCATGGTGATCTCTTGATGAAAATAGTGTTGATTTCCACAGGCAGAGCAGTTGAGGCACACACACACACACACTAGAACACACACACACCTTAATATATGGTATGATATATGATATATGATATGATATATGCATATAGACAAGCTATAGCTATAGCCATGCATAGGACATCGCAATTTCTAGTTGATGACAAAAAGTATAGAAAGTTTCGGAGTGAAACAACAACAACAACAACAACAACAAAGATTATGAGCGAGATAAATAAAATGAACAATACAACAACAAAGAAACCTAACAAAAACAAAACAAAAAACAAAAAAGAGTAAAGAATGAAACACAACAACAAAATAAAAAGAAAACAAAACAAAACAAGATGAAAAAGATGAAAATAAATTCTATATAAATAAAACTATTGAAAAATACTGAAGTTTTATGCTTTTCTTTTAACCAAAATTCCTAAAAAAAAGGGCACAGACCAAAGTAAACAAAACTTTCAAGTGAAACCTTTAGTGTAAGCCAAAGTAATCACCTTTAATATACTTTAATATCATATCATATTATAGTATTTCTTGGGAAAATTTCAAAATTTTGAATAACAAATTTTTTCAATTTTTATCAGAGATTCGGCAACTCTTCCTGGTACATTGCGTTTTGCCTAGAAATATCATTGAGGGCATTAAAAATCAGCTCTTGAAACCTGTTATAGCTTCGAGCTTAACCAAAAAAATATTTCTCTTTGTCAAAAGCTGTCAAATTTTATTAATTTTATACATTATTATTAACTATTTATCTATTAACTTCTAAACGATTTGTTGAGTCGTTCACAAACGAACCAAAGAAATTGAATTATTCACTAAATTTGAATGATTAAAAGCATTCACCATATTTCGTCTACTTAAGGTCAATTCATACTCAAAACTAATCATTTCATAGTTCAGTTATAGCTTAAAGATTTCTGGGAAACTTCTTACTTATAAGATCGGAAATTATCATATTTATAACCATATTCCTTTTCTTTTTGCCTTCCCTCATGCTGGTCAAACTGTTCCTAACTTAAAATCTTTAAATATCGCAAATTTTATAAATTTTTTGTTACTGAAACTTTCATATTATAAATCTGAAAGTTTTCAAGCAACTTAAAATATTGATTTAAAACTTAATACAAAATCAAAATTTAGTCAAAATTTTTTGTTATCGAATTCTGCCAAATACGTAAATTTTGAAGGAATTCGACAACAGAATTACCCTGCTATGGGAAAACTGTTTTTGAAGTTCAACTGTAATCTATGCACAGAGTTATAAAGTTCTTGAAAAATAATAATAATAGTGCGAAAAAGTGTTTTGAACAAAATTTTGACTCGATAATATTGTCAGAACTGTTTGTTTATGGTTTCGTCGTAAGTCTGAAAACTCTCTATTTTTCTATTGAAAAACAAAAGCTGGCAATGCATACGTAAGTACCTTCTCGCCCCTAGCGTCGGCTAGACCTTAACCGCTTTGTAATATCATCTATAAGAACTTTACTTTTTGCTGTTTTGCTTGTTGAAAATAGCGCTTTGCATGCTCCAAAAAGATGGTTTTAGTTCTAGACTCGATGTGATTTTATGCTGCTTGAACGTGTCGTAGATAAAATATACTCAACCTCAACCTCAGCTGACCCACCACAACCACGAGAACCACCACAGCCACCCACAAGTAGAGAATTTAGTACTTAAAATAGCAGCAACTGGCAAGTGCCCCGCCCCCACACTCACCGCGTGACCCACCGCCCTCGACCCATTTGACCCGCCCCCGGAATTTGCCCCCGCACAAGCTCGAAACTAATAGAAAATTGGATTTCCTTCATGTTTTTCACAGCTGCTGCGCAATTTTGGGTCTCCTTTGGGTGCAATGGGCGCCAGCCGCTGCCCCACGCCGTTCGCATTCCCCTTTACACCGCTCGGCCTGAGCCTGTTCGATCTTGATCCGTCCAGAATATTGAGCCTGCTGCATCATCAGACCTGGCTAGCCGAGGAGGCATTGCGGTAAGTTGCGGTATCCACAGAAATCTGGGCAGATTTTTAATCTTTCTTCTCCTTTCTCCCACCTTTTCCCACGCAGCACACGCGGCCTGTTGGGCGCTCCGAAGGACTTTTCCCACCGTTTTACCACGCTCAGCGATCTGCTGACCAAGGATTATCAGCCAAGTGCGGCCGGTTATGCCAGCAAACCACCGCAACAGTCCACCACAAACCGTTCCAGCGATGCACAGTACAAACCACAAACCACCCAACAACAACAACAACATCAGCAGCAACAGGCGTATAATCTACGCTATGCCACGCCCACTAGCTTCTTTCAGCAAGCCAAATCTGCCACGAAATCCTCGGGCGCCCCGTCGCCACAGCAAATGGCCAGCTCCTCGACCATTTCGGTGGAATCCCAGCACGAATCGCAGGCGGAAGCCAAACGCAGCGCCACGGATAGCGATGATGTCACCATTGTCGAGGTGGGCAGCGAACGGGGCGTGGTTACGCCCAACAGCAGCGCACTGCTGTACAAGGAATCGCTGGAGCATCTGATTGCCCAACAGCGGCGACGCGCTGCCAACAACAGCAGCTCCAGCTCCGGCACTGGCAATCCCAATCCCGGTGCTGCTGGCGTCATCGTCGATGCAACTGGCTTGCGTCAATATACACATCTGCTGCTCTCGGGTGCGGGAACACCGATTAGCTGCACCGACACCTCGAGCAGCTGCAAGGAGAAGAGCAGCTCGTCGTCTACCTCATCGACACCACCGCCAAGTGGCGCACTGCTGACGCAGCATCAGCAGCTCAGCCAAATGCTAAAGAGTCCCTCGGACACATGCTCCTCGCTGTTCAGCGAACCCATCGAGGAGGAGACCCGTTGCGTTGTCTGCAACGCGCACTTTCCGAACGTCTGGCTGCTGGAGCAGCATGCGGCACTGCAGCATCCGCACATTGGACCCGGCGAGGAGAAGCCGTTCATTTGCGAGCAATGCGGCCAGTCGTATCGCTATCGCAGCGCCTATGCCAAGCACAAGGAGCAGAATCATCGGGCTCGCCTGCCGGCGGACAAGCTCTTCACCTGCGATGTCTGCGGCATGCAGTTTCGGTATCTGAAGAGCTTCAAGAAGCATCGCCTCAATCATGCCCTGGAGCGTTTGCATGGCAAGAAGAGCATTGGCTCCGGTGTGGGTGTGGGCGTGGCAGCAGCAGCACGCCTGGTGAGTGGTGCAACGACCACGACAACCACAACAGCAGCAGCCGCAGCAGCAGCTTCAACCGTGCATGTGGATCAGGATGTGGTCACCAGCTCACAGGAGCCCATGTTGGCCGACGAAGGCGAAGACTTGCGCATAAACGTGAAGCGCGAAGGCGACGAGGCCATGGGCCAGCAGGATGCGGCCAGTGAGGAGCACGAACAGGATAATACCATAGATTCAGCGGGCATCACAATGCTCTATAATGACAACAACTCATCGGCCTCGGCCTCCACCAGCGCCACCGAGCCCAACATAAGCAGCTCGGACGGCATACATAGTACAAACAAGCGGGTAAGTGTGGAGGTGGGAGTAGCTATTGGTGTACCAAGAGTTATTTATGGAGTTTTAGTTGTATTTACAGTCACGCCTGTTGAACAGTGCACACCACTTGGAAACGGATCCCTCCTATCATCAACACCAACAATCACACCATTCACAACAGCAACAGCAACAAGCACAGCAGCAACAACATCATGCACATCACCATCATCATCACCATCATCATCATCCGGCACAGCAAACGCAGCAGCCGCAACAGCTGCCGCCACATTTGGCCCATGTCTCACTGCCAATGACCAGCGCCGCGGCTGGCTCATCCTCATCCTCAGCGGCAGCAGCAGCGGCTGCAGTGGCCGCCACGAGCGCCAGCAGCGGCACGGCCAGCACAGGTGCTGGCGGAGCTGGGGGCGGCAGCGGTAGCGGTGGCAGCGGCGGCGGTGGCATCAGCTCACTCAGTTCGCTGACATCGCTGATCAATGCGGAACGCATACCCAATGAACAATTCTTGGGCCTAAATCCTCAAGAGGCTTCTATACTCAATTTTTTGCGTGTCGATGCGGCAGAGCGACAGCGTGACAAGCGGTAAGTATACCCAACCGATCCGGGTGTTATAGATTTCATATGTTGCATCTTCCAGACCTGCCACCTCGCGTTTTGCCTGCCCGTTTTGTGGCAAATGTGTGCGCTCCAAGGAGAACCTTAAGCTGCACGTCCGCAAACATACGGGAGAACGCCCGTTTGTTTGCCTCTTCTGCGGACGCGCCTTTGGCGGCAAATCGGATCTGACCCGTCACTTGCGTATCCACACGGGCGAGCGGCCCTATCATTGCGAATCGTGTGGCAAGTGCTTTGCCCGGGCGGATTATCTATCGAAGCATCTGACCACACACATACACAATGCGCCGCGCTGAGATGAGGCGCGTAGGAGACGGCTCCTACGCAGATAAGCCTACATAACCTCAAAAAAACAATCACACACACACATACACACACACACACACACACACACACACACACACACACACACACACACACACACACACACACAC
>JBANCY010001206.1:0-12924 GCA_037040045.1 Phorticella flavipennis | reverse complement strand
CACACACACACACACACACACACACACACACGGACGCTGCGCTGCGTTTTAAATAATAATTTTAATAATTTTTGTTGTTGTTTTTTGCCGACGGCACAAAAAATGAAAACTTGAAAAAAATTTGTATGGCAATTTGTTTGATTTTGAGATTTAACAAGTATTTTTTTGAGGGGAAGTTTTGTTTTCTGTGTTTGGAGTGTATTTTTGTTGTTGTGGCTGAACAACACGCGCTGTCGACGCTGTGACGTCACTTGAGACCGTTTGGAACAAAAGCCGTAAGACAACCGCTCGCCTTTGGCTTTCAACCGAAACTGAGTCAACATTTGAGTTGGCCCAAAGCGGCGCTGCCGCCGCTGACGCTGCTGCTGCTGCTGCTGCTGCTGCGGCCCGTTAACGGTGCAAACGTGGGGAGTACGGAGCACGAACAACAACAGCAACAACGTAAACCAGTTGAGCGCACGCACCTGTCGTTGTCTCGCTCCAACACACCCGCCTTGCGCTCAACTGTGGTGAGTTTCAGCCGGCTGCTGTTGTTGTTGTACAACAATTGCCTGCATTTATTGGTCGTAATTGACAGCAATTGACATTCATTAGCTTTCAATCAGTCGCTCTCTCTCCCTCCCACTCCCACACCCACTCCCACTCTCTCTCACACACACACACACACAGGCGCGCGCAGGCTCAACACAATGGCCGCTGGAGCAATTAAGCTAACGGTAACTGCAGTTGCTATAAAACAAACCCCCCACACACACACACGTTTATAGCAAATGCAGCAGCAGCCTTTAGCCGTTGTTGTTGTTGTTGTTGTGCTGCTGCAACCCTGTTGTTGTGCCACATCTTTAGGCTCCGCCCCGCCAAACTGGTTGTGGCACACACACACACACACACACACATACAGCCTCAGAGACAACTCACGCACTTCACACACACACACAACAAACACACCACAGACTCACCACAGCGCACACACGCTCTAGCGCACTCGCTCTAACACATAGCCCAACAGCGACACCAAGTGGGCTCACTCACACTCTTAGCCTCTCTCTCTCTCTTTCTCTCTCTCTCTCCCTGTCTCTGTGTGTGTGTGTGTCTCTCTTTTGTTATTTTTGCGCTTGTTAACACTTTTTGTTTGGCATTTAAACAGTAAATTGGCAGCAGTTAAATGTTGCCTACTCACTCTAACCCCCTGCTCATGCGCTCTCTTTCCCCCACACGCTGCCATTGAGTGTGTGCCTTGAGTGTGTGTGTGTGTGTGTGTTGTTGTTGTTGTTGCTTAGTATCGATGTCAATTTGCTGCCTAATGTGCAAGTGAATGACTCGGGCAACTGGATCGGATCGGATCGTCGTGTATATAATATAAGACTATAAAGTCTGGCCATACTTGCATGTGGGGGGAGGGGGCCTGAAGGGGGTCCGTGGAGAGCTAAGGGGGGTCTCTCTCGCTCTCTGTCTCTCTCTCTCTCTCTGAGGCTGCCCTAACTTGGGGCGGATGCTGCTTGTTGTTGCTGTTGTTGTTGTTGTTGTTGGAGTTTTGGCTTCAGGCAATTGCAGTTATTTATGTTGTTGTTGTTGTTGTTGCTGTTGTTACTTGTGTGTTTGTGCCAAGTTGTTGTTGTTGTTGTTGTATTTGTTGCTTACTTTTAAAAATGGCTTCATTACAAATGACAGCAATTGGAATTGTTGTTGTCGTTGTTGTTGTTTTACACAATATCTTGTATCCTTATCTTTGCATATAAAAACAAGTAAGAAAGCTCTGGTCGAGTGAGCTCGACTACGAGATAGCCTGATCCCAACAGTGGAATACAGTCAGAACTGCTTAATACCATCGACATCTCCTTAGGTGAATTTTTACACAATTTTGCGAATAACTTCAGTATTTTTGATCCGTTGGACTCGAAATTTTCTGTGTAGGTTCGAACCATATGTGTGTTGAAAATCTTTTTTGAAATCAAAAAATTAATCCTGTTATCAATTTTTTTTGATTTGCTGGGGAGAAGGGCGTGGCATCAAACATTTGAGAAAATGCATTTTACGCATTTTACTCAAGCTGTAATAGTTCAGCCGCCAGGTGGCGTAATTCATTTTTCACCTTTGCCCATTTTGGCCCGATTTCAGCAACTTCTAGGTCTTATAACTTCGGTGTTTATAAACTGATCGTTCGGAAATTTTCACGATTTGCTTATAATATAATTATAAATAATGATCCAGGAAATGTATATATTATGATGACTATTGAAGAAATTATGAGTATTAATTAAATAAAAGGGGGACCATTTTAGGATGAAAAAAAATGTTGGGTGCCACTTTTTGGATAATAACTTTGGGCACCGACATACCAAATTTCACGACTCTTGCATATAACTTTTGGCTACTATATGCATGTCACTTTCCGGTACAAAGAAAGGGTGTATCAAAATTTTTGCATTTTGCATTCATGATACCATATACAAAATATGGAGCCGATAGCTCTACAAATGCCAAATTTATGGCCATTTTATCTAAAAATGAATTTATCGGTTATCGGGCGATGTTGACGTGGTATCATCGAAATCTCAGAGCTTTATATGTGTATTGTATAGACGGACATTGATGCCGAGTTTGAAGTCTCTAGCTCTTATAATCTCGAAAATCAATGCGTTCATACGGACAGACGGAATCGAAATCGACTCCACTATTGATCCTGATCAAGAATATATATACTTTATATGGTCTGCCACGCATCCTTTTACCTGTTACATACATTTGCACAGACTTAATATACCCTTCATACCAATTTTGAATTGGGATCAGAGTATAAAAAAAAAAACAAACAACAGAATTGGCCAAAGGACGGTATTGCGCGGGCCATTTGTACTAAATTTGCTCAATGAAATCAGTCAGGGAATTCAAAATTTTCTAGGCTGAGCTATAGCTAATATGTATTATGTCCCCAAGGTGTTTCAGCACCTAACCTTATAGATCTCATGACACTACGATACCAGCCACAGCCTTATATTTCCGTCATATCTAGCTTATTTCAAAGTCAGATTGCGAGAAAATTTTAAAAACACCAGGCAGCGGGAATTCTGGCTTTTTTTTTTCAAAAAAGCTAAGTTTTGTTTTTAATTTTTTAGCCTGAACATCGGGAAGTCTGGCTTTTTAGATTAATAGATTGTATTTTGGGGCCTCAGTGGACCAGTGTATAGCGCACTGTCCCGCGAAAGAAGAGGTGTGGGTTCGAGTGCCACTCAAGTACTTACCATGACCTTCCTAGAAAAACTAGGTTGTGCCCTAGGATTTGAAATCCAGCCATGTAAAAAAAGTTCTTCAGCTAGAAATAAAGGGAAAAAAGTGCTTAAGGATGTGACCCGATAGGGTTGTAATAGCCATATAATAATAATATTGATGGATCTATATCGACATTATTGGATCAATTCATTGAAATTTGAATTTAATAATTCGTAAGCCGATTTTTTAATAAGAGTTTTGAAACAAAGTGAAAATATTTTTCAAAACTTTTGGATAGGATTGGGGTGTATGAAATGAAGTAAGGCCACTGCATAGACAGTAGTTAGAGGTGTTACAAAACTATTAAAATCCGGAACGGTAGCGCAGTTAAGGGATACTACAAAGTGAAATCGAACTTCCACAAATTGCAGATCGAAATCGAAAAGTTTCAGATCTTTTGGTCTACAACATAAACATGCTAACTAATACAGTTGCGCCGCTTTCACCGTTAGGGCGCCGCCATTTTGGCGCTTTACGCTCCTGTTATTTCTCCCCCCAACACCCCATCAAACTTAGAATGCCCGAAAAAAGACGAAAGATAACGCAAAGCCGCAATGGAAGTTCATTAAAAATGTAAAACAATTTTGAAGAGAAACAAGATGGAGTTGGAGAAGAAGAAGAAGAAGGCAAAAAGTGTTCACACACGTCCCACAAATGCTTTAAAAAGATATTAAAAGTGACATATTGTCAACGTCGGGTGGTGTTGGTGGTGCTCCGGGTTTGGCTTTCCCACTGATTGCTTCGGTTGGCTCATTAAAGTGTCCACAAAATGCTCAACTGTCCATTACCAAAGGTTGTTGAGGGGGTGTGAGGGGGGTTTTAAGGGGGATGTGAGGGGGGCTTGAAGGGGGATGTGAGGTGGTTTGTGAGGGGGTTGTGAGAGGTGTTAGAGGTTGCAATTGATGCTTGGTTAGTTGCGTGTAAATTTCACACTCTTGGCCAAGTTATTTTAATTAGGCCCTCAACACGGGGCACTGAACGTAGCCAATTTGTAAGCCAAAGCCGCACCACCCCCCAAACACCCACAGCTAACTGGTTGGCTGGTTGAAGTTGGGGGCTGGGGGGAGGGGTTGGCAGTGGGGTGTTTGCAACCCCCTGGGGATGCGCTTAAGTGGTGCGCACTGCCGGGAGGACTTTGAAGGTGTCGTAATTGCACTCAGCTTGCCCTGATTCTCGATAAAAGCCAAAACAGCCAACAACGGGGCGGGGTAGCTGCTCCAGCGCAGGGTGGGAGAGAGAAGGGTGAGCGGGGCCCGGGGCGCAGGGGGTCCGCTTCAACACAAACAAATTAAAAAGCACTTAACAGATGAGCAGCAGATGAAAAGCAGCCTCTGAGGCGCTGGGTGAGCTGCCCCCCATCACCCCGTCACACTGGAAGCCACTGCCTGCTCCTTCTGCGGCAACTCTTGACAGGCGCCGCCGCCGTCGCCGCCGACGTTTCGCCTTTTGCGTGCCGTGCCGTGCCGAGCCGCGCCCTCGGCGAAGATCATTTAGTTCTCTGTCAACGCCGCTAGCTGCGATCGGTGGCCCTGAGAGAGCTCGTAAATTTCGAGACTTTTGGGCCTGGCGTGTGGCGTCAGTCAAAGCCAATTCAAATTGCCCAAGTTAACATCCTGTTCGGTTGGGGCGAACTCGCCGCGGTTCACTTCTTAATTGAGGTTTAACACAACATTTACCGCTTTTCGCTAATCGCCTTGAAGCCGCCGCCGCCGTCGTCGCCGCCAATGACTACACTGAGAGAAATTCAGTGATCTTATTCAAAGATCTTCAAAGATCCCAATGGAGGCAAATTTACTTGAACATAGATCATCACATGGAATTCAATAAAATCTAATGAAAACTCAATTATCGCTTGTATGCAGATTTTCGCTTATAAACGATCAAGTTCGTCAGCGCAAAAATTCAACTTTGGGACTTGACAATTTTTAGATTCTTGTTAAATTTGTTGTTTTCAGTTCGAGAAGCTTTTGAGCTTAAAGAACTTTAGGATAAAAGATGGGAGAGGGCTCCATCTAATACCGTCATCTGCGTAAAATATCATAAGAGATGGGGCAAGGTTTGATCTAATACCGTCACCTGTGGAAAATATCATCTTCTAAAGGAATTACATACAATTTTAGTGCGCATATTTTCAATACAAAGTTTCGCATACGAGCGTTACTTGCATATAACCGATCAAAATACCCACGTTAGTAAAATGGCAAGGGAAAAATTAGCATTTGCTTATAACCAACTATTTAAAACAGATTTGCGTATAATAGTTAAACATTATAAAAAGAAACTAAGCCCCTAATTCATCGCATATATGCAAATGCATTATAAAATAAAAAACTTAGCACTTTCAATTGAAATATAATTTTAGTTGCTTTTATGCCACATTATTTTATGTGCTTACATGCAAAAATCGTCAATATGCTTCACCCATTTTCACAGTTGCATATAAACAATATATCATATATAATATATCAAAGCAAATGAGTAATAATATAATGTATATCATGCAAATGCTTTGGTTCCATATAAGCAATAATCGCTTATATGCATGTCGTATGTACATTTTTCGATAAATAAAGGCGAGATTTTCCCAAACTCTGTTCTAAAATATCAATAGTTTTTGCTTTCACTCTAGATTCTCTTAATATGTCCTACATTTTTTCTACTCCCATGAAAATATCATTCTAAATTTTCACATTTGCTTATAAGCAATATATAGTAGTATCATTGTAATTGATAGATAGATAGATTAGTGGGCCCGCCAAACCAGAGGTGCGAGTTCGAGTCCCGCTCATGTCAATATAGGCATGACGCTCATAGGATCAAGGCAAATAGTGTTTCAGGCTATGACCCGATGGGGTTGTTATGGGCCATATAATAATAAAAACAGATCGTTTATATGCAAATGGCTCCATTAAGATCTTCCAGTGTACGCAGGGGTGTGGCTGTATACACAAATCCCGAAACAAACATCGGCTACAGAATCCACAGCTCTAGCTGGCCCGCATATCCCCCCTAGGTGTCCATCCATTCCTGGGACCCGACCGTGGCCGCTGTACGTGATTTCATTCATAAAAATCGCGCTTTGTGTTTTTCCAGTTTCTTTTGTTTTTGATTCGGCTTAATAACAACACGTCATGTCATTTCATTTCATTTCATTTTCGGACTACGGCTCTACGGCCCTGCCCCAGCCCCCGGTCCAGGCCCCAAGTCCCCTGCCTCTGCCCCAGCCCCTGCTCCAATATCAATGCGGACGGACGGATACCCATTGAGAAATGTTCATCACGCAATGTCGCGCGCGGCTCTTTTCATCAGTTTTCGTTGTTTATCGTTATCGTTGTTGTTGTTGTTGTTGTTGTTGTTGTTGTTGTTGTTTATGTTGAATCTCTTATTGTATTTATATTTAATAATATTGACGTTTGACCATTATTGGACCCTCGTTAGAAACAAAGCATAGAAGAAGAAGACAAAATATGTATATAATTTATACATTTTTCAACAATTTTGTTTCTTTTGGATTTTCATTTTGATTTGAATTTGGATTTTTTGCGTTTATTAATTAATTATCGAAAATTTTCAATAATTTCAGCAATTAGAATTGTTTTGCATAAGTTGGATTCCAACAGAAAGCGCTATTACAATTACAATACCCTGTAAACCAAGAGAAAAGTTGTCAATCAGTTGATTATGAGTCCATGCGATTGATTTTGAATACCTCTTCAATATTGCCAAAATGATAAAGCCTAGAGCCTAGAGGTCTCGGAGGACCAGTGGATAGTGCACTGGCACGCCAAACATGAGGTGCGAGTTCAAGACCCACGCATGTCGATTGGATGACCCTCCTAGAAAAACTAGGTTGTGGCGTTGGATTTGAAATCCACCTACGTAAAAAAAGTTCTTCATTTAAGGGAAGTAGAAAAAAAGACAAATAGTGCTTCAGGCTTTGAGCCAATAGGGATGCTATGTCCATTTAATAATAATAATAATAGAGCCTAGAACACGTTAGTTCCGCAGTTCTTATAACGACAATATCAGTCAAAATTCACAAAGTAATATTTAGGAGAGCTTTTATAGTCTATAAAATTAATTAAATTGAAAATATAAAGGGTTTTCAATCACTGTACATTGAAACCTCTCTACAGTGGACACTCTCATAAGTGGACACCTCCTTTGGCTGGACAAAACTTGGGAACAGGGAAAAAACATGTAAATGAACCTCCTATTAGTGGACACTGCTCAACAATGGATAAATTTCAGGCGACGATCCACTGTAGAGAGGTTTCACTGTATATTGTCTTTTCATGGGAATTTATATTATTTATTCTAATTTTATCCTAATCATTAGATATTAAAAACTTTGGAAAATGCACTATTCAATTTTCGTATATTCCATGTACACTTTTAGGATATGACAATTCTCGAGTCATTTAATTTTTCTGAGTAAAACAACGCGGAACAACCGATATTTAAGAATTACACTCGGAAAACTTGTGACCGATTGAAAGCATTGCGCAAGAATAATGAAAAGCTCAATATAATATTTCAACTATTTAAGTTATATAAGCATATAATAAAGAAAATAGACAGAGAAAGCATAGAGAGAGACCAAAGTCAAATATCAGAAAGGAGAGTGATAAGGCATAACTTTATAAGAAAATATGCTATGTTTGCGCTTAAACTTTAAAATGCAATAAATAAATATTTCTTTATATTCCTTTAAAAGTTTCCCAGTTTCCCATATAATAAAATATTGAATTTTATCCAAATTATTTTGAATTGACTCTGAAAGAATCTCTTGTGAGAAGTTAGGATACAAAATCGATAGAATAAGGGAGATATGATGATCTACTTTAATCCCTAGGCCCTCATTAAATAAATATAGGAAGAACTATATGTTCTTTCCTTATTCCATAGACCATGCTCGCCTGTCTGCGTCTACATCTAATCATAAATGTGGGAAAATGATCTGTAAAATCACATTGAGGAGTTAAATTTTTCAGAATTTTGATATCATAGTGTAATGTTTGGTTGATTTCAGGGGCTCTAAGGTATCTATCCTCTATCTAGGGTATGATTTGAAATCCACCCGAGTAAAAAAAAGTTCTTCAGTGAAGGAAGCAGAATTAAGAAAACAATGCTTTGACCCGATAGGGTTGTTATGGCCAGCTTTATATATTATATTACTATGGATCTTTATAGTCTAGTTGAATTTTCAAGCTCTTCTTTATTAGTTAAGCTTTTGGAATATCGAATCCTTCATCCGTGCATCATCTTAATACTATTTACAGACTATTCTCAAGATACTAATGAAGTAGAACTATTCAAAATTTACCGGGAACCCCAGATTGAGCCCATTTGCAAGTCGAAAGATTCTTAATCCAAATTTAGCTAATGAATATTATCTCAAAGCATTATAAATAGGTAAGTTGAGCGTGTTTTTTTATAGTTCAAGCTTTTCATTCATCGTTAGCATTTTTTATGAATGAATGGGCGTGGCAGGCACACGCACCATACACACCCAAGTTCGCATTTTGAGCCCGTTCCATTGCCAGTTTGACGTCAAACTCGAGTTGGTCTCTTTCGGAAATTTTGTGTTTTATTTATGGATTCACGTTGGGGGCGATTCGTCTATGCCTTATCGCCAGTTATATATCACGATGACAATACAAAGAGCGTGCCAGCAACATAAGACGAAAGACAAAATCATACAAACCTTAAGAGCAAAAGGAAAAGTCCCCAAGCCAAAGTTGACTCTCCTCCGACCAAGACCATTGCCCAAATGGGCCGTAACCAATGGCAGACATAACAATAACAATAACAATAATGACGACTACAACAACAACCACAATGGGCCGATAAATGTAGCAAGTTATATGCTAATGTCCAAGCCAAACAGATAGGATAGATTGGACTCTATAGACATGTATTAAGTATGCATAAAAACTGTGTGTGCGACATCAAATTGAATCAATTTAAATATCGCACCAGATAAAAGTACAAAATCATGTTTGACTAAAAGCTGGGCCCAAAGCCAATCGATGTGGGGTCGAAACAAGCCCAGTCAAACCCGACCAAACCAAACCCAGCTAAACCAAGCTGAATGGAGGTGAAATTACAGAGAACGAGCTAAGAAGTGTTACCAAAACATACCAACTATCTCTAATGGATAACTTTTTCCCCATACAAAGCTTAATAACGTTTATATTGAAAAAAATATATGATATATTGTATGTGAAACAATAGCAAATAATGCGCAATCTATTGCAACCTGGATACAGATACACCTGATTGACTGGCATAGCCCAAACAGTTCCCAAGTTTTCATAGTATTTTATATTATGATGAGGAAGCTTCCTACGCCCCTAAATGGCGGAAGTTCTTTAAGGATTGCTTTGAATGAGACTCATTTTCAAAGACTGTTGACTATTTCACACCGAAGATCAGCACTGTGTAAGAAATATCATTTTTGGGCCCATTCATTTCAGTCAATCGGATCCGACCATAATATGAAGAAAAAAGCTTTCGAAAGTCATCATATTTTAGTGAAAGTTTATGGTAACCATGTTCTAGCTGAAAGAGCGTATCCGAAGTGGTTTGTAAGATTAAAGTGTGGATGGTTTGATTTAGAAGATGAAGAACAACCCGAAGCGCCACCAAAATTTGGGGATGAAGAACTGGAGATATTACACAATGAAAACTCATCACAAACTTAAGAGGCATTTGAATAATCGCTTGGAGTCACTCAACCAGATATTTGCTATAGTTTAAATGCAATGAGATTCGAAAGGTAGGCGTCAATTGGGTGCCGTATGAACTGGGGCGCTGAAATCGAACGACAATTGTTGCGTTTGCCAGAAAAACGGCCGGAATTTTCGGATAAACTTATAGATAGATATAGATAGATTTTGCAGCACGACAACGCTCGACCACATGTTAGTCGGGTCGTTAAAACTGATTTGGAAACACTTCGTTGAGAAGTCCAACCTCATCAGCCCTCTACCTCTATTCCGATCATGGCCTGTCAGACCAGCACTTCTCCAATTATGATAAAGTCAAGGAATGCAACGATTCATGGATGGCCAAATAAAGACCAGAGTTCTCTATAAATATTAGATAATAATAAATTGAATCAAAAAATTCGAGAAAGGAAAGTCTTTCTGAAAGTAAAAGATGATGAAGTGAAGCAATGAAATTGGAATGATGCATAACTACCGTGCTTATAATAGAAAGATTATATAATAGATTATATTATAGAAAGATCTTTTCGAAATTCGGCGGAGTGATGAATAATAAAGATAACTTAAGTTATATAGGGAAAACCGTAAATTGTATGGCAGCAATATGATATAGTAGTCTAATCCGGCCAATTCCGACGTCGTCTTTAATTCTTTATACAAACATACGGAGGGACAGAGTTTTTGACCATGCACAAGGTTTGATTTTTTCCTGACCAAGTCTCAAGTTTCAACCTGATAAGCAGACAGACTGACTTGGTTCAATCAAAGCAATCTGAAGTCATTGATATCATCCTCAATCGATTCGACGATTGGAAGATGCTGCCTTTATGAGCAGATCACGCTGAAATCTGGCATTATTTGTACAGTTAGCCATTAGCTGTGACTTCTGATTCGGATAAATTTGGCATAATGTGTGCCCGATAATGTGGCAACATATCGCAAGTGGCTTACTTTATGGATATTTATCGATGCATTTAATCGATGCAATCGCCACAAATTTGTGAAATCAATTTACAGCTTGGCCAGTGGTTCGAGAACTGCACTTAAAACGCGCATAAAACGCGTCAAAAACGGAGCTAATTATGAGCCACAAGCTGGAGCGGAGTTGGAGTGGAGCTGGGGCGGTGCTGGAGCGGAGCTGAGGCTGTGTTGGAGCCGATTTGGAGCGGATCTGAGGCGGTGCTGGAGCGGAGTCACCGCGCCACCCACTGAAAATGGCAATGCTAAAATCAGTTGATTGTCACATGCTGGAGATAAGTTAAAAGTGTGACTCCCTCTGGGAGGTTGGCCCAGGGGGGCAGGGGCTGGGCGGTAGGAGGGGCCTACATAAATCGCAGCACTCGCTCAAAATCTTATCGGGAGAACACATCAAAAGTCAAAGTTTTTCAGCAACAGCAACAACACCACAATATTTTTCATGCTAAGAGACTTTTAAGCTGTCAACAACGGCGCTCATAAAAATCGAGCACATGCCGCATGCCTCATGCCGCATGCCTCATGCCTCATGCCTCATGCCTCATGCCGCATGCCTCATGCCGCATGCCACATGCAACTTGGAGGCAAGTTGCCCAACTGCTGCCCAACAGCGTCAAACTGTCTGCCATTGTTTCATGCATTTAATGTGCCCCGCAGTCTCTCGCTGACTGACATTTGCCATCTAACCAAGCCGATCGAGCCGACCGATACCAAAGCCCATGTTGCCAGCATCAGAGATCCAATGGACCCAATGGAGCCACCGAGCCCAGTCACCCCTGTGTCTGTCTGTGTGTGTGTGTGTGTGGCATGCCACGCAGCGCGGGTGTCGCCAACCAGCTGCCCAGTCGCCAGTTGCCATAATCCGCAGAGCATTATTATTACCCGACATCATATCACATTGGCAGCCAGCTCTGTCTACCCCAGTGATCCATGGCCTCGACTAAGCTGCGACTCATTGCCGGAAACGTAACATAGATTAAACCGTATAACTCATTCTCGCAATCAGCACGATGATAACAACCGCAAGTTTCCATTAAATTTCAATGGGGCAAAAATTCAGAACTTCTCACTTCTAGTTGTTCTGTCTACCCGTCTGTCTACCCGTCTGTCAACCCGGTTTTCTGCCTACCCGTCTGTTAACCCGGTTTTCTGTCTACCCGTCTGTCAACAACAACAGTCTGTCTATCCAACTGTCCATCCGTCTGTTATCCCCTCTGTCTACCCGTCTGTCATCCCCTCTGTCTACACTTCTTTCTACCAATTTGTCTACCCGTCTTTCGACCCTTCTGTCTACCCGTCTGTATATGGAACTGGCTACGCGTATTAATCTTTAATAATATCTATAAAGATAAATATAAAAATCGTAAGCTCGCCCATAGATCCATGTTAACCAAACACAGATTAAGCGCATTTAAAATTTTGGAAATAATCAATCTGCATCAGATAAGATAGGTTAGGGGCATCCCTAAAACACGCACTTTGAACACAAATATTTCGATTGCATTTGCTGGATCATTAATTTGGTATTATTTCCAGCATTTACCCGTATTTTAGATACAATTATCCCAATTTCTAACATATAAAATATATATATCTATAGATCGATAACTGATCTGTCTAAGGCAAATCGCAATATACAATAAGGCTATAGTGCTCTTAGCTTATTAAAGAAAAGGCAATGACAAAACAAATATTAAATATTATTTCCCGATTTTTATATAAATCTAAATATAGCATTTTTTCGATCTCATGGGGCACATAATGTTCAGTTGTAATAATAGTATTCAAATAGGTGAACTCTAAAGAAACATTTGAACATCCCTCTCACTCTCTTCTTAGAAGACATAAAGAAATTCTAAGTTTTATATTCCAAATAATTATTATTATTATTATGTGGCTATAACAACCCTATCGGGTCACAACCTGAAGCATCTTCCTCTGGCGAGGC
>JBANCY010001205.1:0-12998 GCA_037040045.1 Phorticella flavipennis | reverse complement strand
CTGCCTGTATTGCACTGTTGGGATCAGGGTATCTCGTAGTCGAGCTCACTCGACTAGAGCTTTCTTACTTGTTTTTAGTTGATCTTGTTGTTGTTTTTATACCCTGATCCCAATTGAAAAATGGGAAGAAGGGTATAGTAAGTTTGTGCAAATGTATGTAACAGACAGAAGGAGACACCCCATAAAGTATATATATTCTTGATCAGCATCAATAGTCGAGTCGATATAGCCATATCCGTCTGTCCGTCCATCCTTCTATATGAAAATACAAAAGCTACAGACTTCAAACTTCCCATGTGTATAGCATATGCAGTACGAGTTTGTTTCAAATTTTGGATGTCACGCCCCCTTCTCCCGATAATCGATAAAAACGATTTTCGATAAAATGGCCATAACTTTGGCATTTATAGAACAATCGACACCATATTCGGTAAATAGGGTCATGATTAGAAACTGCAGAATGGAATTTCCCAAAATTTTTATACACAATTTAGTCACAATTTTTATGCTAGAGCTATGAAATGTGGTATGTATGTGCTTATGAACACTATACACAAAGTTGCGTCCAAAATTTGTTCCCCCCTAAATTAAATAAGTGCTTATACTTACTATGATTCTTATCTAAATGGTCCGAATTCCCGAATATATGTTTATTGTAATATCGTCAGAGATTCCTAAAAATTTAAGAAGGATCGGATCATAAGCCCCGAAGTTATAAGAATCAGAAGTGGCCGAAAACGGTCTAAAATGGCAAAACGTGAAAAATGCATTACCTAACGGCTAAACATTTATAGCTATTTGGCATGTAGATGATAATAGATGATGCGCAAATTGCATTCTCTCAAATTTCGGATGCCACGTCCCCCTCGCCCACAAATCAAAGTGTATGTGTGTCTGTATGACTGTATTAGGCGAATGTAATGATATTATTCGACTGGGATCAGGGTATACCCGCAGTCGAGCACTCTATCTTGTTGTTGTTGTTAGTATTTGCTTTGCTGCCGCTGCCGTTGCCGCTGCTGTCGATGTTGATGTTTTTTTAGGGTATCGAATGTGTTGCTATGCGCTGGCAATTAATTGCTTTCAAATCCTTTTATCCAGCAGATTTGGTCAATTTATTTTGCACAGTTTTTTGTTGCCCTTCAACAAATATAGGAATTTCATGCGAACCTATTGGCTCGCATATACAACAGATATATAAGCACTACACTCTCTATATATAGTATATCGCTATATAATCCGCATATGCTGAAGTATATATGCCTGCCTCTGTGATCCGTAGAGTTTTTGGCCTGAATTTATTACATACATGTTTAGTTTATTGTTTTTTAATGGCGCTTAGTTTCAATTTGAACTGTGTAATAAATTACACATTACCGACTCGAACTCGGTCCACCCGGTTCGGTTCGGATCCGGACCCTTTTCGGGGCATTGGGTTGAACTAATAACAAATAGCTTGGAAATTACTTGGGTTGCCGGGACTTGCTGTTAAGGAATTAATCTCCAAGTTGCCTTTTAATGGACTTTGAGTTGACTGAAGACCGCTGAAATTGCATTAACCGAACTCTTGACTCATCCACATTTTTCGGAGTGGGATTCACATGTGCCCCAGATATGATTGATAATTATGGTTCACATAAATTCTTTTGAGGTTTTTCGAAATTGCAATACATTTTGTAAATTGATTTTTTATTTCTTGATTATTCCAGCACATTGATTGAGTTATTCAAGTCGAGGGTTCTAAAAAGGGAGATACTTTAAGGAATTTCATTAGACGAAAATGTTCTTAAAATTAGGTTAATCGAAGGTCTAATTTAATGTGTGAATAGAAATATAGACATTTTGTGGGAATATGTAATTAGTCATAGGTCATTGGCATACTCAGGTAGACGAAATACCAAAACATTTGAGAACGATAAATGCAGTTTCGAGATGTAATCCTCAATTGTGAAACATAATATCAAACAAGTAAGCTCGACAACGAGATACCTTAAGCCCAATTGTACAATACAGTTAGAATAGCTAATAACTTCTGTGTTTACTATGGCGCCTCTAGCTATAATAGTTTAACCACCAGGTGACAGAATGCATTTTCCATATTTTGCCATATTGGCTCGTTTTCGGTAACTTCTACGTATTATTATTACAGTGTTTATGATCCGATTGTTCTGAGATTTGGTTTATGACATAGTCATAAATATATATTCCGAAAATCACATCATTACCATTAGAATTGACAAAATTGTAAACACTTATTAAATTGAGGAAGGACCATATTGTGATGGACAGACCGCCAGACGGATGGGTGGATGGACGGATGGATGGATGGATGGATGGACGGACGGACGGACTGATGAATGGATGGAAGGATGGACGGACGGACGGATGGATGGATGGATGGACAGACGGACGGACTGATGGACAGACCGCCAGACGGATGGACGGATGGATGGACGGACGGACTGATGGACAGACCGCCAGAAGGATGGACGGATGGATGGACGGATGGATGGACGGATGGATGGACAAATGGACGGACTGATGGACAGACCGCCAGAAGGATGGACGGATGGATGGACGGATGGACGGACGGATGGATAGACGGACATGGCTATATCGCCTCGGCTATAAATGCTGATCAAGAATATATATATACCTATTGGGGTCTGCCACTTCTTCTTCTGCCGTTTGCATACACTTTAACAAAAATATTAAAACCTTACTTTTCATATATCAAATGGGACCAGGGTATAGAAATATGAACAAATGGTATGACAACTGAAAATCTAAGCAGATTTAGCTGAATTATGTGTGCATCAAATATGCCTCCAAAGGAAATTTTTCACCTCAAAAATATGTATTCGTCGTTGAGCAGACAGTTAATATATTAATTTTTATTTAATTCCTCTGTTAGTTAACATAGCAAAATTGAGTGCACATGTTAAAAACATTTTTAGTGTTGTGAAACGATGAAAGATATAAAGAAAGAGACATAAGGAGTATGCATGATGTGTCGGCGATTTTAGAGGGAGAGAAAAACATGAGCTGAGTGAGGTAAGGTATATATATATATATATATAATCCTATGACACGCTTCTTTCTGTCTGTTTTTCCACAAAGTGGGGTAGGGTTTAATTAAAGAGTTCATATTGGAAATTTAAAGGGTAACTGTTTTGGTTTTTATAGGCCGACAGACAAATGACGGATATAATAATTCGGCATATCGAACATAAGCAATCAGTTCTGAGTTTAAAAATAAATCGTATTTTTAAAAAGAAAAATTAAAACACTGAAAACATTTTTACGGCCAGCAAAATTATATACATTTATCATAAAATTTTTTAAATATAATAATAATATTGTGATTCTTCAAGGGCTTAGAACCCCATGTTTTGGTTTTGCTTATCTCAAAGCTATAATATATATGTATATACCATTGAAATTGTACTGTTTGTGCTCATTCTCATCTGTTAATTTGAAAATACTAAAAAATAAAAACCTAGTTTATATTATATGCTATTTTTGTAGTGGCCGCATTTTTCGAAAGCTCTAAAAATTGTTGATGTCCATCGCATCTGTCATCTTGGATGGGATTTGTTTGTAAATGTTTATATATCGTTTAGGTTATATTCGCTTTTTGACTCTTCTCCGGCCTGGATAGCCAACTGAGTCCAAGCAGCGTGGTTCACGTGATGTATGCCATTAGTTTCCTTGCCAATTACGCCCACATCGAGAGCAAAGTCGTTGTCCCTAATCTCATCATGAACCTGATAAATGCTGAAAATGGCAAGATTGAGATGAGTGATTGGGTGAGAAATGAAAAGTTAGTTCAAATTAGAGATTCTCACATTCTGCCGCCAATCCTGACCACCTCGTCCATAGGCATGTCGGCGAATTCGAAATTTTCCATCTCAGATTTGGCATGTTGAGCGCCTTTGCCACTGGCGCAGGCATAATATCCGTAATATGCACCAGATGGATCAATTTTAAAGAGTAGCGGTCCATCGTCCTCATCCCAGGAGGACAAAAGCACAGATATCCCAAACGGGCGTACAGCGCTATAGAGCGTGTAGGCGTGTATATAACCGGATACGCGATCGCACAGATGTTTCAATGGAATCGGGCGCTCAAATTGCTGACGGAAGTTAACAGCTTCTTGGCGAGCAATATCAGCCACATAGATACCATCGGCCATTAGTCCAGTTACCGCCAAGCCAATATTCTTCTCTACGGTAAAAACGCGAGTGCCGGAATCGGGCTCATAAAGTTGGTCAGTTAGGATTTTCTCTACGAAGAGCACAACGCAATCCTTGCCACGAATCCCAATAGCAGTGCCACTGCGTTCCACAGCTTTTGCGGCATAGTCGACCTGAAAGACTCGTCCGTCCGGCGAAAATTGTGCGGCTGATAAATCGTACTGCGAATCAAACAAAATCAGCCATTATCTATTGAATATCCAGCAATATAACAACTTACTCCAGTACCAATGGAACTCATTGTTGATTGTTTTTTAATTCGAGTTTGAAATTGAGAAAAATATGAATTTTTGAAATAGTTTGCTTGTGATTTGCCTCCTTTCTAGATGACGAGTGAAAACACGTGTTTACACATACAACTACACACTCCGATTTTTGTATATTCGTTAGGAATTATTTTCAGCTAATAAATTGAACCACAGAATTGAATCTATTTACTGGGTATTTCGCAGCACTATAAAATTTTTTTATTTTTCATAGACTAATTTTTAATCTTAGTATTTAATATCTAAATTAAGATTGTACTTGTGTCGTGCTTTACTACAAGTTGGTAAAAGACTTGCCACATAGCGCGAAGACCTCTCTAGGGATGAGAGGTCACAAGTCATTATGCAAAGCTGCCACATCGGCCCAATAATGGTGAGCTTGAAAATACTGTAAGGAATTACTCAAATTGTCTATAAACCGGCTTGAAGCAATACAATTTGAAGTTTTTATAATTTTTATCCAAGCTTCAAGCACTTTGCGTGTTCAAAATGGTATATAGTTTTTAATTTTATTGCATAATTTTTGCTAATTTTCTATGTATGTAAACCTTTTCGGCCTAATTTAATTTTATATAATATAATATAACTGATTCTAATATATTCAGTTCATTCTATGCTACGTGAATAAATGGAAACAGGAATATTCACATGCCTTAAAACAGCAAAATTTAGCTTTATTCACCTCACCAGTTGCCGGATTTAGACCCCATTGATTACCCATTGGATTTTCTAGAAGTCGGGATTTGTCTTCGCATTATAACTTTGAGGAATACCGAATGAGGTAATTATAGAGCATTGACATAAAATTTCACATTGGATAATTAAAAATTAAGTCAAATCAATGTCAAAACGTTTTGCAATGGAATGGGTACCTAACTTCCTATTAATTATAATAATTTTCATTAAAAAATTTCATTAAAATTAAATTTAAGTTTTTTACACAAATTTTTTTTGTAAAAAAACACTTGAATTTTTAATTTTTTGCAAAATAAGTTAATTTAAAAGGAATAAATTATAAGTAAAATGCATAAAATAATTGTGTTATTAATTTAAAAAAGTAATAAAAACGATTTCGTGAGTAAAAGTATTAGTTTTTAGTCAACAAAGTTCTGTATAGAGGTGTTTTCTAACCTCTTCTCTTTATTTACAATCTGTATTAAGACAATAGGCAAATTTCAATACATTATATTTACAGGAATAGTAAGAATTCATTAGGGCTTGCTGTATTGTGTAGTATTGCAAGTATTCGAAATCAAGTACATGTTTTCTTTTGAGTCTTCCAATTTCTTGAGTATTATCGGTTAAGTTTGTTGCTAAAGTATTTTTATGGTTTTAGGGTATTTCAAAGTACGCTCTATATTTTTCCCAATTTCTTCTTTAATAGAGGGTTATCAAAAATGTTGCAAGATTTGGGGCCCATTTTACTTCTGTTGGATCTCGTGAGGTCTTAAAAAAATTTACGTTAAATAAGTCTAGTAATGTCATTTGTTAAACATTGAACGTGTGTTGGAAATGTTGCACGAAAATCAGATATTACAGATGTTATTATTGTTTTATATGGGTCTTTTGTACATCTTTTGTATGTGGTTTTGGTTATGAAGAACCATGTCTCTATTCATTTCCTAACAAAAATAGATGATACCTTTTATCAGCGTTCGAAACCTATAGTATAGCAACATTAACTTCTGCGCCGATAAAAAACGCTTTTAATGTCTTATCCGGAGCTTAAAAAAAATATACATATATTGATCAATTTAATGATTTGTGTTGGCTCAAAAAAACTTATTTTCAAAATTACAATAAATATTTGTATTCGACAATATAAATATATAGTTTGCTTGTATTAACAGTACGGAACAAATCGGTAATGAGCGTTGCCAGACTTTTAACTATGTAACAGTTCATTAAATGTACAAGCTTTTGTTGATTGATCGATAAAGATGGGTAAACTTCGATAGATTTCAATTAAAAAATTTGCTGTCTTACCATCTCTAGCAATCGACTTATCACAATTGTAATAAGAAATCGCAATTCTTAAAATATTTTTAGCATATTACAAAACTGAAACTTATTATTATTATATGACGTTAACAACCCTATTGGTCAAAGCCTGAATCATTATTTTCCTTTATTTCTGCTTCCTTCACAGACGAACTTTTTTTAAGGGGATGGATTTCAAGTCCTACGCCACAACATTGTTTTTCTAGGAGGGTCGTGCCTATATCGACATGAGCGGGACTTCAACTCACACCTCTGGTTTGGCGATACAGTGCGCTACCCACTGATCCACCGAGAGCCCTAAATTGAAACTTAAGCTCGGTAAAAAAAACGTACAAAATGTGAAACAAATATTGCATAATATTATTACATAGTCGGGGAGACTAAAAAGTGGGCGTGGCCCACTTGGAGTGGCTTTTTAAAGAGCCCTAAATGCGGAAGCAATTCGCTTTTTGGCTCTCTGTTTATTTTGGTGGTCTGGTGTTATTTTTTGTATACATTTTGTTTTTCTGTTTATTTTTTCTTGTTGGTTTTTTGTCAAGCAGCTCCTTGTTGTCCTTGCTACAACGTCATCATCTTCTGCTGCTGGAGTCCAGGCCAGGCCAGGCCAGGCCAGGCCAATGCAGCTGGTACGGCCGGACAGCCTTAGAGCCAGTGGACAGTGGGACAGCCGGGTAGCCGGCAAGGAAGAAGCAAGCATTTTGCATGTCTCGTCTCGTCTCGGCTCGTTTGGTTTTCTTTGGCGCTTTGGTTCTGCGTGCTAATTACCATAATTAAGCAAAGGTCAGGCTTTAGTCGCCTTTTGTGGCCAGGCCAGCAAAATAATAATGAGCCGAGTCCGAGTCAGAATCAGCGCCGGAGACGGAGCCAGAGCCATAGCCACAACCCGCTTTCCCGATAGGAACACGCATGGAAAGACTGGTAAAATGCTTAAAAATGGCGCTGACCATGGTACAATTATCTGATGTGTTTTTTTTTTTTTTATATTTCGCTTCTTTTTTTTAGGTTTTGGCTTCCGTTTTATTCTGAGCTCTGCATTATTCTTATGATTATGTTGATTATGACGTTTTAATGGGTTTAGTGAGGCGACGACTACAACAGAAAAAGGCAGAGAAAGGCGGAGAATGGAGGAGAAAGGCAGAGAAAGGCAGCAACTTAAGCTGACAACAAAAGCACAGCACATTCCATAAAAAATGAAAAATTAAACAAGATAGAGTGCTGCTGTCGAGAGTGCTCGACTACGGATATACCCTGATCCCAGTCGATGAATACGGTTACATTCGCCTAATATAGTGACACAGACCCACGCACACACACACACACACTTATATCGTTAAGCAGTGTGCGCTGTAGTCGGCGTCATAGGTGAATTTTTACACACTTTTGCGATAACTTCCGTGTTTGTAATCCGATTGTCTTGAAACTTTCGGTGTGAGTTTGCAACACACACCAGAACACATGTCTTGAAAATCTTGTTTTAAATTTTCAAATTGCCCCTGATATCAATTTTTTTGATTTGCGGAGAAAGGCATGTCATCCAAAAATCAAAAATTTCTGAGCCTTATAACTTCGGTGTTCATGATGCGATCGTTCTGAAATTTTCAGGATTGACTTATAATGTGGTCATTATCTTATATTCTGGAATTTGAATAATCATGATTAGGATTGTAGAAAATATAAACACTAATTTAATTTAGGGGGAACCAAATTTGGTGGAAAAAAAATGGATGCCTATGGGTACCTGCATAACAAATTTCGTGACACTATTCATAAAATTTGTGGATCATAGATTTATTTCGTCACTTTCTGGAAAAATGGAGGGGTGTATCAAAAATTTTGGGAAATTCCATTCAGCAGTTTTTAATATACCGAATTCGGTGTTTATAGCTCTATAAATGCCAAGGTTATGGCCATTTTTTCAAAAATCGTTGTTATCGATTTTCGGGCGAAGGAGGCGTGGTATTATTAAATGCTTAACACTTCATTTGCGTATGGTATAAACGGATCTTTATGCCAACTTTGGTGTCTCTAGCTTTTATATTCTCCAAAAACAACGCGTTTATATAGACGGACGGACGGAGAGATGGACAGACCGACAGACGGACATGGCTATATCAACTCGGCTATTGAAGCTGATCAAGAATATATACACTTTATTATGTCTGCCACGCCTTCTTATGCCTGTTACATTTATTCCAACAAAACAATTATACCCTTCTTTCCATTTTTCAAATGGGATCAGGGTATAAAAAAAGGAAAATAGGGAAAATACTTGAGCATAAAAACTTGACAAGCTGTTAAAGCACATTATCAACATAATGCATTGCGTTGTTCCATTCATTCACAAATACTCTGAATATAATTAAACCAAAAGTCGGTGCATCTTATGGAAATTAGCTGACAACTAAGCACTAAGCTGATAGGGATCTGTCCGCTGCTGTCAACCGATTCGATGGGTTCTCTCCATAGGTTCCCAGCTCTCTGGAGTGTTTGCTTATATCATTGTTCTGCTTAATAATAGGAAATAGCGCATGCCAAAGTTGAGTCCACTCGAAGTTTTTTTGTGTTTTATTGTTGCTTAAAACTGAATAGAAAATGTATAGAAAGAGCTGTTGGGTAAGTAAAATTTTTAGTTTTTTCTATGGCATATGTATTAACTATTAGATTCTCTGTAATTACAATAATATTTTGAGAACTTTTAAGACAATGCATATTTTGCAAAAATATGAACTTAGACTAATTAATTAACCCTCTTGTACATCATCAAACAGCAGAGTAATATCGTTCCGTCCATCTGCCGGAAACTTGACATCAAGATCCGCGTATAGCATAGGAGGTTTCAAGTTTGTTTCAAGCTTTGGATGCCATTTCCTTTCTGTGTTATAAATTTGATATTTTAGATGCGCAAAGAGAATACAACATGCCATCCTCAAAATGTATTAAAAATTAATAAGTTTTTTTATTTCTAAAACATAATAAATTGCAGCTTTTTTTAAAATTTTGACCGGATTATTAAAACGGAAGTTAAATGATGTATAAGTTGTGGAAACCGAGTCAAAATGGTCAAATATTAAAAATGGCTGATGTGACATATCTTAAGTACTTCATCATGGATTACAATGCAAAATGCGATTTCTCCCCCAAAGTTTGGCTGGGTATAAGGAATTCATAATGCAACACTCTATGAAAGATGAAGAAAACTTGTAACTTGACCTTAATTTTGGAGACTCTTTGTTGTTCGTCCTTGGCTCATATTAAGTTTGACATTCAACTGATTGATGAGTTGTTTCCATATTGTGAGCTTAGGTCCAAGTTTCATTGTCCGTCTTAATGCATTTCATCTTATTCTCATAGTCAGAAAGCTCCATAAAATTGAGGGTTTTTGGCACCAATCGCGATTATGCCCTTTTGAGGCCCAAATTGACTGTCAAAATCTTGTTCTTCCAATATTCCAAAATGGTCTATAAGGTGAGGGTTTATAAATCATAGGTTTTGGAGCATCAGTTCCTTGATTTTTTTACGTCTTACTTGTCAATTGATATGGATAATCCTCCTTACCGTGCTCCGTCTTCAACATTTCTCGACGTTTCTTTGTCGTCGATGGAGCTTGCTCACCGATGGCTTCTTGAACCATTTGACCAATGTCTCAGCTGCATAAATTTCATTCCGCATGCAAAGTTGAATCGAACCGCGCTCTTGAAAAATTTCGGACTTGGCAAGCATCGCCAATTGCCAAGCATAATTCAAAAACTAATGAATATTCTCACGCGAATTTTGGAACAGCTGTCGGAGGTAGCGCTGTAAATAGTAACGACGTTTTGGCCTATGGGAATGCCAAAAAAAACTATACTAAATATGTTTGAAATAATATTCGATAAATTTGTTAAAAAATCTACTCAAATACTGCGTAGACAATTGATCAAAAATGTTATGAATGCATTATATGATAGTCTGTTGAAAAATTCCACCTGTTCTCGATTGAGCACAACCAATTAATGGCTGGAGTGAAGTATTATTATTATTATGTGGCCATAACAAATTCTATATGGCCCAAGCCTAAAGTACTTTTTTACATTTATTTCTTGTTCCTTTACTATATGCTTTTTTTTATGAGGGTGGACTTCAAATCCTACGCCAGAAACTAGTTTTTCTAGGAGCGCCATCCTTTCGACATGAACGGGACTCGAACTCGCACCTCTTGTACGGCGGGACAATGCTCTTTCTATTGCTCCACTGAGGCCCCTAGTGAAGTATTACAGATTCAAATTGAATTTGAACACGGCACATTTCAGCTATATCTCCCAACATGAAAAATGTTTGAAGAACTCTTCAAGCACGAATTCATTGAAAGCCTTTTATATGTACCTCAAAATATATTTATTTTGCATAAACAAACAAGGGTTTTTCCTCTTCTTTTTTCGACAGACTCATGTGGTAATTTTTGCCGTAAGCGTAAATAATTGTAATAATATTTGATGACATCGAATGCCTGAAATATTTCTTATGAAAGAGCTGGAGCAGTGGGAAAAATGCTTGTGCCTTTTGCCACGAAGTGCTGGGAGTGTTTGCCTCGATGGAAATGGGTGTTGAGTGAATGCTGGGTATGTCAGCGTTTATGCCGCTTCTTAAAAGTAAATGAAAATTCCTCAAAGGCGCACAAATTGTGTCAACTCATTGCGACAAAGTCATGACAAAGTGGCAATGTGTGGGCGAGCTTGAAGCGAATGGAATGGGAAGCCGCGGGCAGAAAATGGAAGTCTTCTATCGATGCCATCGATGCCTTCCGCGGCAGGCGGCCAGTGTTGATTAACGATCGTTGTGGCACGCGACACACGTCAAAGGGCAAACTACTAGCTCATGTTCGCACGCGTTTCTCGTACTCCAAACTTGTTTAGACTTATTATTATTATTATTGGGTGGGCGGTACGGTGGTTAGGCGGTACGGTGGGTAGGCGGTAGGGCGAGTAGTAGGCAAGGGGAGTAGCTATCTGTTGTACTTGTATTTGTTGGCAGCACACGCATTAAGTGGCGCAAATTCTTTGGGCCAAGAAAAACATTTTCATTCCAAGCGGAAACGGCAGTTGTTTGAACTTATCTATATTGTTTTGCCATATTGTTTTCTTATGCCATGTGTGTCGCAACACTCGTGCTCTGTCTCACTCTATCACCCATGCACTCGTTCGCTCGCTCGGCTTGTGAGTTGAAAGTCCTCCATTGTCTTTAGCAAATTTGCTTTACTTGCGCTGGCATTCATTGACTTTTTGCCATTTTCAAATGCCGTTGCCGTGCCTTATGCCATTTTTTTCCGCCCAACTGGCATCCTTCGCACTCACTCTCTTACCATCTCACTCTTCATCTATCTTTCTCTCTCTTTCTCTGTCTCTTTCTCGCTCCAACTTGCAGCGTGTACGTGTCTATTATTGGTATTTGCTGAATGAATGGATTGTACGTGCTCGAAGGCATTCGCATATCTTTGCACAGGCATTGCATGGAGCAGCTACTGCTATAACTCCGCCTTTCCCTTGTATGCTCTGTGACCGACTGACTACACTCCTACTCCTTTCATCTGGCTATCTCTTTCGATCCAACTGTTGCGCTCTCTTTCATGCTGCGGTTGAAATCTAAGCGATTTTACATTGTTATTGTTATGAGTGAACCCATACATGAAACCACACAACACACACACTCATATACATATATACGGGTAGATATGTACATAACTAAACAGTTATATATATGTATATATAGGTTTGAATTTTATTTATATATGCATTTATTTGCCGATTGCGTATTTTTGTTTATTTATGTATTCATATGCATTGTCGCAATAATCATTAATTTGCTGATAAAACACGCCCACATGTTGTGCGTATGTCAGTGTGTGTGGTTGTGTGTGTGTGTGGTTCCAGTTGTTGTTGTAACATTGTCTGTCTTCATTTTTCATTACATTTGCATTGTTGAACACAAATACGTTAAATACAGTCATAATTTGTGAACTAATAAATAAATGCGCCTAAAAGTAGGCAACACTTTTTCAACTTTAAATTCCATCTCTGCTTGTGTGTGATTGCAATCACATCAATCAATCGATTGCAATGTTAGCACCTGTTAACTTAACATTGTGTGATTCTGTTAAAATTTCTGGTATGTAGCTTCATGTTTTGATGTATTTCCTATGTTATTCATAAGCAAAATTTTCAATTAATAAAATAAGGAACAAGATCATCTTTTACAAAACTATTGTAAAGCCAATATTGACTTATGGCATTCAGCTCTGCGGCACTGCCTCAAACTCCAACATCCTGTCAATCCAGAGGCAGCAAAACAAAGCCTTGCGTTTAATTTGTGGAGCGCACTTTCTCACTACCAATGATGAGCTGCACAATACTCTCAAAATCCTTTGGCCATTAATCTGTTGGACAACAGCACCACCGTAAGGCGCCTAAAGCGACACCACCCCCTGGATCTTCCCTTCCGG
>JBANCY010001204.1:0-13018 GCA_037040045.1 Phorticella flavipennis | reverse complement strand
AGGCCTCAGTTGCTATGGCTACGCTACAATTTGTAATTTAGAATTTATTTCTAATTACAAATAATAATAAATAAAAATAAATATTGTAAGATATTTATTTGACCTTATTTTCAATTAATTTACAATCCGAACACGAAGCTGATTTGATTCGAAATCAAGTATAATACGATTTTAATAAGGAATAAAAATAAAGCCCGAAAGCCATTCGGATTGTATGCAAATTCTTGTCGCATGCTACGAATACAGCTCACGTTTTAGTAGAACCTCAAAACCTAATGAAACCATGACAAGTCTTCGCCACGCTAAAAATGTCATACTCTTTTGAAGGTATCGTGAAAATGGAATGATACTCGTATATCACAATTTTCTGAAATTCTGTTTTGCAGTTTCTATTCATAGACCTATACTCAAATTTTGGAGATAATAGCTCCATAAATGCATAAATATAATTATCAGGCTAATGATGCGTGGCATCCAAAATTTTAGACAAACTCGATCAGCGTCTGCTATACACGGATCTCTTGGTCGTCGCGTTCACACAGGCGGACGGAGAGTCGGGCAGACGGACTGTATAATCCAGACACACGTCGCGAGCGAGCTTGTCACGCGATATAATGATGAGTCTAGGCAAATATCGGCATTATGCGATCATCATTTTGTATAATATATGATTCTAGCCAGCCCGGTTAAAGTTATTACAAATCGCATGAATGAGTGTTTTGTCAAATGATAAGAATGGCTGATGATATGAATGAGACTCATACGCCACTTCCAGAGTTGGTTAATGTGTCACCTTGAGTGTTTTAAGACCCGATGGCATACATACTATTATATAGTATAGTAAACCAAATCAGTCAACCAATTAACCCAAATCGCAACGGGCTAGCTAATGTTGTTTACAAAAGCTATATATCATAGACGCATGTATGTATAAACCGATATATATGTCAATGTATATATCAGTTCCATGCTTGTATTAAGCCCAACTGATGGCTCATACCCAGGTTTTATTCTAAACTTAGATTGCCAGCATCATCAGCAGTATTATTATTTTGCAGCCAATTAACATAAAGTTTCACCATTTGTCCGTCCGTTGGTCCGTCCGTCCGTCTGTCTGTTTGTCCATTTGTCTATCTGCCAGTCTGTGTGCCTGTGTTTGCCTAATAATGGTATAACAATGTGTGGCTTTCGCTGAATTTCTCATTGGCGTCACAGTGCATAGGAAAAACCCCAAAGAAAGAATTAAAAAAGTACTATCATGTTTATACCCTTTTCGAAGAAATCGTACATTCATTTTGTGCAGAAGATTGTAAAGCATATGAGAACGCATCTTAGACCCCCTGAATGAAAGTTGCTTATTAAATATTGCTATACCAAGTTTCAAGAAGATCGGACTACTATATTGCATTGCTACTCCAAAACTAAAAGTAGAATTTGCACATATTTCACATGTGCCAAATATAATCCTTCCATACTTCCATACTATTAAATTTGACGCAAGCATTTAAACAGTAATAAGATTCGTTGAAAATCTAGTCGATTGTTGACCGAAGACTACGTCAATCGCATCGACTACCAATTGAATGGCAAGTCATGGGAAAACACCTCAGGGTAATTCATATCCAAATAGTGTGTAGCATTGTGTGAAAACCATTGAATTCAAGGGGTCACAAATTTGTACGGTTCTCAAGTTCCGGAAATTGCTGAAATCGGGCTTTAAGCTATATATGGTATAACGATTGCAAACAATATACAATATAGTCCAAAAATATATTAAAACGCAGAAACCAGGGCGTTTGAAATCTACGGTAACAGGCGGAAGGAAGCGAGCCACACCCCATAAAATGTTGATATTCGTGATCAGTGTCAAAAGCCGAGTCGATTTTGTCCTCTCAGTCTGTCAGTCCAATCGTGTTAGCTTCGAGATTATAATATAATATAATAATATAATATATAGATTATATTCGAAAGTGGTTCTGTGTGTAACGGTATTAGACGATTCTGACTTTATTACATAGTTGGGATCAGGGTATCTAGAAGTCGACCTCACTCGACTAACGCTTTCTTACTTGTTGGTATTTTTTTTATTTAATGCGAATATCAATAAAATTTTTACTTTGGGGATTGATTAGTATATATGTAATAAGAATGTAACTTGTAGCAATCTCTTTTGACGGCGGTACTCAACGAATTTATATATTTCAGCCGATTCACACACAATTACCACCTCGAGCATAATGTTGTAATTGCTCTTAAGGAAAATAGTGAAAGCTGATATCAGTATATATAGTATTTTTTTGGGTGCTTTCAAAGTGAATAAGTCGCTTGAGATTGATTATACGAGTTTCTATTATCGCCTGGGAGGTCTACATTTTGCGTAACTGTAACTTGATGACGTTAGATTATATAGTGTTTTGTAAATCAAGCTGGGACTATTTATAGAATGAACCCATGGGTCCAGCTTGCGTAGGTCCGATAAGAACGACATCAAACAACTTTATATTTGTTATTCCAAAGAACTTAAGGTCTTTTGACGTCACGGAATATCCAACAAAGTCACAGGCAAAGTATTTCGCACATATTTCAAGTGTGTTCGAATAATTTTAACTAGGGAGAGAGAGGGACTACGACGGCCAACCTTTGTTGTGGTAGAGAGGGCTCTGGAGAGAGTGCGAGAAAGAGTGAGGGCTCAAAGCAGAGAGTGACACATGCAAAGAGACAGAGCGATGAGAAACAGCGAAGGGGAGCGCGCGCGCACATGAATCATGCAAATCCGCCGCGAGCTGTGGATTCCCCCGGCAGCGGCATGAATGAATCGCGCGTCGCGCCGATGTGCGAAGTGGCTGACTTACGATGATGACGCGTCGACCGCCGAGCGCCGACCGCCGAGCGCCGACCGCCGAGCACCGAACGCCGAGCGACGACGTCATACAAGCATGTGGCCGCGAAACGCGTTGCGAAACAGAAAACAGTTACACGCGCGCTCACTCACTCGCGAGGGGACTGAGGCATGCGAGGTTGGTGCTGGGACTGGGACTGGGACTGGGCGTTTAAAGGCGTTTTAAGGAAAAGTCCTTGGCCATCGTGTCACAATATTGCAGACGCTCACTATAGAGTCCTAGGGCTACAACACATCCAAAAATCGGCCAAGTCGTTGACCCCAACGTCTGAGTGTCTCCTTGTCAGACGGGAAATTTGTATTAAAATTAAATTTATATTTGAAAATTGATGAAAAAGTTTTCAAAATTTAAATAATTTAAAATTTCTTATTTTTAATCACATAATATTTCGGTTTTTATATTACAGTTTTCCCTGCGTCGGGTTCATCGTGATCTGCAGATTTACATCGCCTCCTTCAGTTATCTGCGCTATGCCCAATTGCACTGGGACTATGAAAATTTGCAGAAACAGAGTGTTTTGTCCTCCGAACTGAGGAGATTTCGGAACAGCGCACGAACTGTGCTCTGCCTGGTTGAGGAAGCCATGAATGCGACGAATCGCCTGTATGCGCCCAGCAGACAGCAGCACGGAGATCCCACAGTATTGCCAATTGTAACGATAAGGCGCCCCTTAATGGAAAAGCATCTCATGAAATTTAAGACGCCGTTGGTGGCGTTGCATCGTCAAGCGGTGCTGGCGGCACGGAAATTGCCCGCGGCAAAGCCCCAGGAGCCGCATCATCTGGACACTTTGTTCGTAAAGATACAGTATATCAAGTATTTGAAGCAGTTCAAAAAAATGTTGGAAAAGCAGCTTAAGAAGAATTGCTTGATTCCAATTCAGACTTCAATTCAGTCAAATGATCCGTCGAGGTTACGGCCGAAGCAACGAAAAAATGCGTAGTTCCAGTTTGAATGCCAGTTTTCGAATGCAACTTCGATACCGATTCCATATAGACATACCGATTCCATATAGAGATACCGAATCCATTAAATTATAATTTGAAGGCCATTTATTCTCTTCTTATAACTCTTAACTCGAGCGCAAATGACAAAAATGAGGCCGCACTATTATTATTACTATTATTACTGAATATTATGTACTGAAACTCCCCTCGATAAGGGCTATGACAACCGAATTCAAACATTTCCAGCAACTACATTAACTATTTATTATCACCACGACAAACCATTTAAATGATGTCTCATTATTATTAAGTAATTATTAATAGTTTTTTTTCACCCATTTTATTTATTTTCGAAAAGATTCACACATCCTTCATTAGCTCGTAAGGTCAAGTTCAAAGTAATTTATACATAGAAACGATAGCACAACTTTTGCCTTGTATTATAATGCTGTGATAATAGTTAATAAACGACGAATCAGAATCCAATACGACAATATCTCGCCCAATTGCTATGAATGAATAAAACAAATGCTTATGTGTAGAATATATATAAACTATACGTTACATATTATATAAGACTTATCTTTAATATGGTACTTATGTCAATTTTTAAACAAATCGATTGTTGTGTACTAGAGATTTTTTATTTTTGAATATAAAGACAGTATTCGAGAAAACTACAAATTTTGTGTCGACTCTTGAAGTTTTATTTTACTTTGTACAGGGAGTTTGAAATAACTCTTATATACCCCCAAAAATATTAGAGACCAAGCCTTAATTTACCGAAAATTAATAAAATTTTATATTTATTAATTTTCTAATTAAAGTTTCTTTTGGATTAATCTTAAAAATTTCGATGGCGTGCCGAGACATCTACACTAAAGGCCATTTAGTTAACAGAATATTCCCTCATTATTCTCATCCTGTATTGAAGTTTGCATTACATAAAAATGATGTAGGAAGTTAAGATAAGAAGATAAATCAATTAGGTCATGTCATCTGTCCATCTGGCTGTACGTATGTCAACAAGTCCCTCATTTTTTAAGCTATCGGAATGGAACAAGGCAATTAACATTCTTTTGCGACAATTTATCTGACCAACTTATCTGATCTTCCCTTTATACAACTGAAAACGGCTTGTCTCAACTTTTATCCATTCGGATGAAATTTCGCTCTTATAGAAACAATCGTCCCTATTGACCAAAAACTGGCACAAACGATGGTACTGGTAATCACTTGGTGTCCGGACTATAACGTAGAATCTAAAATACAAATCTCACAAGCTCTCCTCTCCCCCCGCAATTCAGAAAAATTTGATAACAGTGTAATTTAAGACAAGATTTTCAACACAAGGTAACAGTGGATCCGTGTGTGTACCGGTACTAGGCGATTCTGCTTGCATTGCCTTGTTGGGATCACGGTATCTCGTAGTGGAGCTCACTCGAATGAGCTTTCATACTTATTTTTAACGAATTTGCAATCAAAAAATTTATTTAGTTTTAATATTCGTCGGGCAATGGACCAATACCTTCGATGCAGTGAAAAGAAATCTAATTTTTCAATGTCGATCGCTATATTAAAGTATAGCTTAAAGCAAAGACAAGATTTTGGATATTTGGTAATAGGATCATTGTATTACATTTTTCTTAGATCCTTTTATTATTCAACTATATTTAGAAGAGAAAATATAAATGTATAGTAAATCTCTTATCACTTATTCAACCTTGTATTGAAATATTTCAATATTTTCAATATTTCAATATTTTCAATATTACAATTGTTATAAGTAAATGTAAAAATATGTTTTATTAGTTAAATTCAATAGATTCTCTATAAAAATATGTAAAAAAAAACATGCATAGATGATATTTTCTGGCTCCGGTTGACCTTTTTGGAGAATGGTCCATATATAGTACGATAGCTTCAAAACGAGTATAAAATCTTCATCGACTCAATGATAATTCTTTCTTACGTGTTTCCATTTTCTTGGTTCCACTTCGAAAAGAGAGTGAAATATTTGGTGAGCGTATGTAAATTCTTCTTGACCCGATCATCCCACCTCTGAAATATAGCTGAAAATAGTATCGATGTCAATTGATTAGTTTTCTCGATTATCTCTCGAGTTGGGTTGTATGGGCTGTCGCCATATTGAATGTATTGCGCATACGCAGCGTGTGTCGTCGGCTTGCAAAAACAAAAAATGAGTCTTATAGATAGATATCAAAAAGACTCAGCTTGTTGAGGAGGGGTGCAAATATTGCATATTTCACCAGTTGATGAATTTTTGAGGGAGAGAAAATGAAATTAGCCCAATTTATAGTATAGTACAGCAAACAGCCAAACAGAATATAAGACTTCGGTTAACTGTCTTAACTGCCGCATGCAGGCATTCCCCATTGACTGTGCACGCTGTGTAGGGTATTCGGAAACATTTTCATTTCGAATCGCTGGAGATTCTATTTAATTGCAGCAAGAAGTAAATTACGCGGCATTTATAGACTTGTATAAATACTTTATGGGCCACAGTCGATCGCAATGTAGGGAGCTCATGATGATCTTGTTGTTGTCGTTGTTGTTGTTGTTGTTCTTCTCATAGCTACGACAATTTTTACGACATGACCAGAGCGACAATATTTTCGTTTTATATGTGTATTTTGGATCGGCATAATTTTTTGAATTTACCGCGTGTGTGTGCGTGTGTGCGTGTGTCTATGCGTGTATAAGAGTTTTGGGAGCGCTCTTTCTTTTGGTCTTATCGAAGTAAAGGAATCTACGCACACCCTGCATTTGGACCCAACACGGGGTCCGCGTTGTCCGCGAGTCTCTTCGTTTGTGAGTGTGCGAGTGTGCGTGTGTGAGTGTATTTCCTTTTGTGTGTTACTAATGTCTTTCACCTCTTTGTGCATGAGAGTTTGTCGCGGTTTCCACCAATTGCCCAGCGCCTGCGTCTGCGCCTCGTCCGTTTTATCTCACACAATCAGCAATTGTCATTAATTTCGGACGCTGTGTACGTGCCCCGATTTGTCTCTTGGATTCTCTTTGGTTTCTCAGTGACTGATTCAACAGTTTAATATGCAGCCGCCAGCCAGAGTCAGCCAGGGTATACATAGTCTGTTAGAGTCAGACTCAGACTCAGACGCAGACTCAGAGTCAGAGTCAGTGTCAGAGCAAGACGATCATCTCTCAGTGCCCCTGGGACATACTAAAGATGCTTATCACTTTGATTTTATTGTGGCCCCGTTGCAGCAGCAGCAGCAGCAAGCAGCCTACCATTTTACTCTACCCATCTACCCATCTAGCCATCTTCCCAACCATCCCCTTGCCAAGGTAGCCCCAGCTGCACTTCTTGGCAGAGGGAGACATGGAACTATGCATTGTTGGGCCATTCACCAAAAACTACTCTCCACCTCACTCTTCATTTCGTTCCACTCTATCGGTATTCATCTCTCTGTCTCTGAACTCATTGCTAACTCTTTTTCGATAGCGCTGCCCATAATCCTGTAGCGCCGCACACGAGTTTAATGGACTTTCCAACAAGTGCACGTAGCGCACATCTATCTTAAGTTTTTGATAGGATTTTACGAGCGTATTTATGCGATGGCCCTTATTAAATTAAAAATTATGTCTTTCTATGAGAAATGTCTAAATTTTTGTCACTGGCTTCTTCCATCTATCCACGTTTGGAACCCTCCGTCCCTGTGTATTTGTTCTTCAATGAAGTCTTACGCCCGGGACTTGTGACTTTTGAGACTTGGGCTGAAACTGATTTAATCTAAATGTTTATTTGGTTTTTTTATTATTTATTTTTTGTTCGTTATTTAGTATATATGTATAATACATACATATATGTCAAAGAAAAAAGTATTCTTATATATATTTTTCTCATACTCTGTTCTCCGCCGCGGTCACGTGCAGCTTCTCATAAAATTGTAGTTGCTTTTGTACATATGTAGAGATAGAGATACTTCATATATTCCCCTCTCTTTTCGGCGACAAGTGACGATTAATTAAAAATATCTTATTTTGTATATGTTTTGTGTTAGCTTGTTCGGCTGTTCCCTTTTGAGTTATGTTTTCCGCTGCAGATTTATAGATAATCGCGTTACATTTATGGGTCCTAAGAGCGACTAAGCCAACGCATAAGACCCATATTTAAACAAATCTAAAATGAAAATATCGCTCACAAATTCCATTCGACTTTTGCTCTATTAGACAGAAATTTGGTCCCAAGGTTTTGCCAATTGAAAATAATGTTGAAAACTCTAAAAACTAAAAACTAACTATTAAAATTGGATAATAAACACATAAATTATTTTCGCAAAAATATGAAAATGCACCAATCGAGCAGGTCGCAACATCAACATCAGCGTTGAGCTATCCTTATAACTTTTTAGAACCTCTAGAATCTGACCACCTCATGACTATGACCACATGACATGATCAATTTAATCAACGCACTATGAGTGACATGCCACTTTTTTTTTGGCATAAAATAAAGTATTATTGCTAGAAAGCTAAAATTTGGGGGGAACAGCCATACGCAATTAGAATAAATAGAAATAAGATAGAGTGCCCCGGCCGACTTCCCTATAGTTTAGTTTTTACACTCTTTTGCGAATAACTTCTGTGTTTATCATCCGATTGACTTAAAACTTTCAAACAGTTATTCCAAAACATGTGTGTTGAAAATTATATTAAATCAAAAATTTGCACCTATTATCAATTTTTTTGATTTGCGGGGGAGTGGGCGTGGCATCAAACATTTGAGATACTGCTTTCTGCGCATTATCTATTTAAGCCTATTTGCCAAATTACGGGCATCTAGCTGCTTAGCCGCCAGGAGACATAATGAATTTTTCACCATTTGCCATTTGGGCCCGTTTTTTGACAACATCTAAGTCATATAACTTTAGTGTTTGTGATCCGATCGTTCTGAAATTTGGTTATTGATATATTTTCATTTCATTTCCAAATTGTATAATATCATACAGTGCCGCTCAACTGAATAGGTTTGACTTTTTTTTTTAGACTTAGAACATAATATCTTCATAACGAGCACTCGGATTTAAACCAAATAAATTTTGTTAAGTAAAACGATTAATTATTTACAAAATACAAAAGTTTTGTTTCTTTGGTTTGGTTTTTATATTTTTTTTATTATATTTTCAAAAACATAGCTAAAAATCTACATTCTTTTTGGCTCAAGTGAATAGGTTTGACAACTTTGACTTCACTTTTTGATTGACTGCGAATAGAAAACATTTAATTTCTTTGATCTACTTAAATTTAAAGTAGTTGCTACCATTTTTTTTAATATGGGTCGGGGAAAATAATGAAATAGCAAAGAAGATTGGTCTAAGGCAAAACGTGGTAAGCAATTTTCTTCGTAATGAAGCCGATTACGAGAAAAAAAATGAAAGGAGGAAAAAAATATGCTACAACGGCATCAGAGAGGCGACTGATCCTTCGAACTACTTCGAATTCCCACCTCTCTGCCACTAAACTCAATGATGAAAATGTGTAAATGTTAGTTTAGCAACGGTAAAACGAGTTATTCGGAGTGCTAAACATTTAAAGAGATTAAAAAAAAAAAAAACATCCTCTCAATGATGTACGGAAGGAAGCACGACTTCGATTTGCGCGGGATCACATGACATGGAACAAGGAGTGAAAGGATGTGGTCTTCTCCGACGAAAAAAGTTCAATTTCGATGGACCGGATGGCTACAACTATTATTTTCACGGTTTGCTAAAAAAAGAATGCTTTTTGAGTCGTCATCACTCCTGTACAGGAGGCATAATGGTTTGGGGAGCCATATCGTTTTGTGGAACTTTCGAGCTGCAGTTTGTTTCATCAAAGATGAATGCAAATGTCTACAAGACTGTGCTCCAAAAGGCTTTTCCCCAGTTTTCCGACATTTTTGGACCTATTCAATGAACATACCAACAAGACAACGCCCCCTCCATACAGCGCGGGTTACAAAACAGTCAATTAAGGACCAGAATGTCAACTTGCTCGAGTGACCGCCATACTCCCCAGACATAAATATTATCGAGAACATTTGGGGACTTTTATCCATTGGGGGACTTTTTACAATTTCAAGACTCGGCGACCCTGGTTGAAGTGATTAAAAAAGCCTGGTCAACTATTTCACTGAGTGAAATTGAAAAATATTACGATTCATTTTTTATAGCCAAAAATTATGTAGATTTTTAGCTATGTTTTTGAAAATATAATAAAAAAATATAAAAACCAAACCAAAGAAAAAAACTTTTGTATCTTGTAAATAATTGATCGTTTTACTTCACAAAATTTATTTGGTTTAAATCCGAGTGCTCGTTATGAAGATATTATGTTCTAAGTCTAAAAAAAAAGTCAAACCTATTCAGTTGAGCGGCACTGTACATTTCTTGCTTACAAATTGTGGCTGTTAGTCACATTTCTTTACTTTCCGGGAAAATGGAGGGGTGTATCAAAATTTTGGGAACTTCAATCCTGCAGTTTCTATTCAAAACCCCATATACCAAATTTGAAGTCGATATCTCTATATTCGATTGTATCGAGAATCGCATTTACAGACGAATGGACGGACATACAGACGGACATGGCTATATCGACTCGGCAATTGATGCTTATATTATTACTTATTTGGCGTAGGATTTCAAATCCACCCACGAAAAAAAGGTCTTGAGTGAAGGAAACAGAAAAAAAAAATAATAATAATAATAACAATAATAATAATATTGATGCTTACCAGGAATATATGGGGTGTGTCACGCCTCCTTCTGCCTGTTACAAACATTCCAACAAAACTATTATGCCCTTCTTCCTATTTTTCAAACGGATCAGGGTATACAAAAATATAATAAATGATATATCTCTTTTTTGTGTCAAATTTTATGTAGCAAAACAAGCTACTGTTATATGAATTTTCAATGCTTCAGTGGGAGGGTGAAAGCACTCATATTTGTGTCAGGAAAGAGTCCGAAACACAGAAAAAAAACTCTCTTTTCGGACCCTTTTTTGACACTTTATGTGAATAACTTCTGTGTTTTTATCCGATTGTTTTGAAATTTTCAGTGCAAGTTCAAAACAGTATCAAAAATTATGGGATAAATAATAGCTTGCAAATGCTTACGATTTAATTTGTTTGTGTTTTTTGTATTCGAAACCTTATTTCTCCCAATAGTCTATAAAATGAATTTTTTTTTCGCATTATGATCAGATGATGAGACATTTCTGACATTTCTCTCAAAATAATACATATTGATTTGATCAAAAGATTCCACTTTCTAATGAGTGTCATTGATTAAGGTTATCAGATGGATACTGAAAATTTCTGAAAATTTTTCAATACCACAGCTGTATCCGTGCACCCTAACGTGCACCCCACCATTCATACATTTTTAATACTTCGTCCGGAAATCTATGAACACGCTCTTGTATCGACTGTGCAATTATCGGGAAAAGCACAATAACCTTGTAAGAAGGACTTCAAAAAGCAGAGAATTAAAAAAAATTAAATTCTTCTAGATCTTATTGAAAATCACCACTTATGTTAAATCTGAAATCAATAAATTTTTAATCTGTTTGTGAATGATTTTTTTTATCAACTACGATTTTTAAGATAAAAGACACGATATATTCCAAAAGTTATGTAAACTTGATTTTCTCATATATTTTGTATTGCATATATATGCAACTCCAATTTTATCTAAAAGGAAATATAGTATCATCGGTGCTGTTGCCCAACGATTATGGGATAAAGTTACTGATTCTAGTTCAATTCATATATTAAGTTCAGTTCATTTTCTGATGAACGGACTAATCAGTCATTGATCTCACTTATATTATTACTATTCCATGGCTATAATAATTCTTTCAGGTCACAACATGAAGCACTATTTGTCATTATTTCAGCTTCCTTTACTGAAGAAGTGTTAGTTATATAGTTCAGTTATGTATTAATGGATTCGGCTCATTTAAGATTACTTAAATAATCGTACAAGCTGTTGGACTGAACTAATCGAACGAACTATATGACTGAACCTATTGAGCCAGGGACCAAGATCGTTCGTTCAGCTTGCGGATTAGTTCAGATTAGAACTGAACGTTACAACTTTGCTGTGGGGTATTGATAGAAATTTTCAATTTCTATTACGAAAAAATCTATACAATATATCTTGCAATTCAAGTTTTGGCAAACAATTGATTATTCTCATTTCAGGATTTCTCTATCACTCTTTAATTTAATTTTCTTCCAGAAAAAAATTACGATTTTTTCAAACTAAATGATATCTTCAAGTCTATTCAGATATTTCAAAGTTTCGACATGACTTTATTTCAAGTACAAACACTGCATTTTATTATAATTTAGCCGAGATTGGAACAGTGTCGAAATTTGGTATACTAAAGCTAAAGTTTGTTTTTGATTTAGTTTCATTTCTTTTTAATTTAAGTAATATATATCATATTCCCATTTGTACCCCGTGAACTCATTTACAACAAGATAGAGTGCTGCAGTCGAGAATGCTCGACTGCGGGTATACCCTGATCACAGTCTAGGAATACCGTTACATTCGCCTAATACGGTCACACAGGCGCACGCTGCGTCAGCCGCCTTCTCCATAGGTGAATTTTTACACTCTTTTGCGAATAACTTTAGTTTTTCATACCCAATTTCAATTGGGATCAGGGTATAAAAATGAAGGTATATGGAGCTTTATTTAAAGTGTGTAACAGACAGAAGTAGATATCAACTGCCGATATAGACTTTAAGCTTGTTCGTGTATATCATACACCGATCAAGTTCTGACCATTTATTGATACATATAACGTCCCGCTCGATATGCGATAAAATAGTTTTTCGATAAAATGGCCATAATATTAGTATTTATAGAGCTATCGGATCCAAATATTGTTATATTATGATTATGAATATAAATATAAGATGCAGAATAAAATTTCCTAAAATTGTTATAAGCCTCTTCCTTCCCCTGGAAAGTGAGGAAATATGCATATCAGCCACAACTATTATAATTGAATTTAGACGCACATAGAGACTATCAAGGGCGTAGCCAGAATCTGAGGAAGGGGGGGGGGCCAAAAAAAATTTTTTTTAGAAAGCAAAAAAACGAAGGCTTGTAAGGTACTGGTAGTGTGGTTTTGTGT
>JBANCY010001202.1:0-13033 GCA_037040045.1 Phorticella flavipennis | reverse complement strand
CAGACAGACGGACAGGGCTAAATCGACTCCACTATTGATCCTGATCAAGAATATATATACTTTATGGGGTGTGGCACACCTCCTTCTGCCTGTTACATACATTTGCACAAGCTTAGAATACCCTTCATACCAATTTTCAATTGGGATCAGGGTATAATGATCCAAATAAAGCAAGGATGTATTATCCTAGGCACCCCCATGATTTTAATACTCTTTTTCGAAGCAATCGTATATATTATATAGAAAGATTTTACACAAGAATTGGAAAACATGGCATATATGACAGCTATATGTTGTGATCATTTTCAAATTCGGTGGATCGGGAGATAATAAAGAATCTTAAGAGTACGTCAAATTTAAATTCAATGGCTTTAAAAACGTGTGACATATGGGCAAATCCAACTGAGTTATAGAGCAACTATTTGGTATAATGGTTCGATCCTTTCGGATTTTAGGGTGTCCATTAACACCACTCCAACATGAAAATAATGTCAAGCCAAAATTAACTCAATCCTCTTGAAATTTTGAATATCGATAGATTTTAAAGGATCTTAGGAATGTGAGCAATATCATTTCGTTCATAACTTGAAAAACATGGTAAATAAGAGCTAAATAAACTTCTAGTTATATAACAGCTTTATGATATAGTAGCACGATGATTTGGAAATTTGACGGAATAATAGACAATGGAAAAACTAATGATCGTATGAGCTTTCAATCTAATAGCTTGAAAATCATAGGAAATATGGACAAACCCCACTTTTATTGATATGCTCACTATATGATAGAGCTCCGATCCTTTTAAAATTAGGTATGCCGATAGATATTAAAAATACCAAAGAGAGTGTTTACTTTTAATATGTTAACTCCAAGACCATAGGAAATATGGACAAACCCAATTTTTGGTTATGTTACAGCTATATAATATAGTTGTCTGATCGTTTTGAAAGTCTGTGGAGCGATAGATAGTAATGAAACTTAAATATGTCTGCAGGTTTAGTTAAGTAAATGTAAAAATTATGTAATATGTGTAAACCCGACTTTTAAGCAGATCTCAGCTATATGATAGAGTGTACGGATTCGGATGGCTCTGAAAAAAGTGCTGGCGGATAAGAAAAGAAAACTGTGTATCACGTTACGTTAGCTCCAAAACAGAGTACCTAAAGCTGAGCCGACTTCTTTATATAGATGGAACTTAAGATGAACCACAAACTTCAGCAAATAGTTAATATATATTCTTCGAAAAGAGTATTATGTAAGGATTCTAAATAAACATCGTTTGCCAAAATTTCAAAAAATTTCGCCAAAATTTCGCTCGAAAAACTCGAAACAAACAAAATAACGACAAAACTTTGTTGCCAACGCAATGCAGCGCCCCTTTAGGTATGCTACAGAGTTGCCAACTGTTTGAAATTGAAAACATTTGTTGCATTTGGCCGCAAAAAAGTGTGTCAAGTGCAATTTTCCGACGGAAAAACGCTTTCACTCGCATTTCAGACCCAAATCAATTAACCCAATCGAATTATCCAAAACGCCACGATAATATTTTTAGCCTTTGCCCTTAAGCAATTAGTGTTTTGGGGATTGGGGGCTGTGCAGTGTTGCCAACTGCATTTTGAGTTATCTAAATTGGCATTACGTTGGCAACAAGCCGCAGTGGGTAAAGGGGGTCAAAGGGTGCGCAGCGACCGTATGCAAATTAATTGGGTTAATCCGAAATCCGAAATGAATGTGATGGACAAACACTTGGTTTAAGTGGGCCGAGCGTGGGCGGCTGGGCATATGGGCGTGGCAGGATAAGCCATTGCAGATAACCGAAGCTCCCTGGGCTCATTAGCAGTTGGTCACGATGCACATTGACATACATTGATAACTGCGACTAGCCACGCCCCACGCCCACGCCCGCCCACTTCATGTGTAGGCAATGCAAGTCTAATTAACCCGCTAATGTCATTTCCAGGACGAAGGACGCTAATTAAGCTCAAAAATGGACAAAAAACTACAGGGCGAAAGAGGAAGGGGGAGTGGGGGAGCGAGGAAGAGGAGGAAAAAATTGCGCTGCCTGCGGAAAAGGTCAAAGCATAAATCAAGCGGAAAGGGTGTAGGGGTACGGGATGCACTGCCATGGGCGTAGCTGGGGGGGAGTGTTACCGTTAGCATTGCCATTGCAATTGCATGGCCCACTTTTGAGAAGCGCGAGACTTTTGGGTTGACACAATAAATTCATTTCGTATACCCTGTAATATGGGCACAGGCTGAAAGGAACAATGTCTAGACATGTTTGACTTGTCAAACTTTTGGGGAAATTGCAAATAATTTAGAAATGTCTTAAATTAGTCGTTGTACTAAAGGTAGACCCCAACTAAAGGTATACCCCAAATATTCCAGAAAACTCAAGTTTTCAAAATCTCCTGTTTCAAATAAATCTATAAAACTTACCAAAAAAAAAACTAAGGAAATCCAAAGAAAATTTTGAGAAACCGATTCAATCGTTAATTGTATAAAAGCTCTGAATCAAAATCTAGGATATCTTCAAAAAAAAAGTTATTTTATATAATTCTTGAAATGAATCAAATTTTTCAGCTAAATTTATCTTTTCAAAGATAATTTAGAAAGAACCAGCTCGAGATACCCTGTAGTTCTGTAGACTATAAAACCCTGTACCACATAGCTGTATTCTTGAAGAACTGCTAAAGTTGATGTCAGATCGAAATGAAAATTTCAGAGTAGGTTTATAGCTTCTACACATTAATGCATGTACATCAAAGATCAAAATGAATTTTCAAAAACCTCTGATGAATTTATTGCATTTACAAGTGAGAAAGGCGTAGGGTTAAAAATTTTCAAATGCCATATTCTTTCAAATGTATATGTGCTCCTCTATGCCGAATTTCCAGTTCCTTAAACCGGAATTAAGCTTTGTACAAGCTTTTAATGGTGAACTAACCTTGGACTGCTTTAGCTTTAACAGTTCCCGAAATCGATGCTTACAAACAGACAGGCAGATAGACAGACAGAGAGATAAACAGTCGGATAGGCAGACTGATAGACGGACGACAATGTGACCTTTGAGCAAAGATGTCTCGTATCGTACATTTGTCAACTTTCAAGAGGTACAGGGTAAACAAATCTTCAGATTCATCTATTTTATGGAGGATCAAAGTTGAAGATGGGCGTCTGAAGGGGGAACCCAAAGGTGGAGAACCAAAGTTTGTCAACTTTCAATAGGTACAGGGTACACAATGATATACACCTTGGCCAAATCTTTAGATTCATCTATTCTATCGAGGATCAAAGTTGAAGATGGACGTCTGAAGGGGGAACCTAAAGGTAGAGAACCTAAACAAAGTGTAAGCAAATTATAAATGTAAATTTGAACAAATTAATATTATCCATTCATAAAATGGCTTTCCTATAACTTAGAAGGCATTGCTTTGTGTTTACCAAATTACAGGGTATCAACGGTCGCACTTGTATCTTCGTTTTATGATTACTTTCTTTACGTTTTGTTGTTGTTGCCCAAAAAACTAAAAACTAAAAATGGAAAGAGAAAGCGGAAGGGAAAGGGAAAGGGACAAGATCTAAGCGCATATTAGTCATCGCCGGAGAGGGGGGTTCGAGCTGGCGCTGTCTTTGCCTGGCCCTGGCCTGGGAGTTCAGCCCGGGAGCTGCCATGTGACACAATTTTGAAAGTGCGGCCGGAGTCGGTGGCAACGGGTTGGGGGTATGGGGTATTTTCAGCTTACTTTTTACTTTTTGTGTGTTTTTTGGTTTTTCGGTTTTTGGTTTTGGTTTCTGTTGGGGTCGGGTCAGGGCGCTGACGACGAGGCGGAGGCGGAGGAGGCGGACGAGGCGTGGCAGAGCGCGAACGGATGGCACAATGTATATTTCAAGTGGAGCGAGCGCAAATAAAATTAAAAACAAGACGCGCAAAACAAAAATATGGCAACGCTGCGGCGCCGACCTCGTTTCGGTTCTGGCCACAATGGCCCAACAGAGCCAGCGCCGGCTGTGGCTGCAGTTGCGGCTGTGGCTGGCGGTAGGCGGTAGGCGGTAGGCGGTAGGTGTGCCGGGCCCAGCCGAGGCCGGGCCGGGCAATGCCGGGCCGGCCAATGCCGGGCGTTGGGCGTGACTTGTTTTTCTACTTTTGGACATTGTCTGTCGGCCGCTGCCAACACTTGGCGACCTCTGCTGCTGGCGTTGCCATTTTGTCATTGTTTGCATTTGGCGCGCGCTTTTGTTTTATGCCCAACAACAACAACAACAACAACAACAACAATAATAACAACAACAACAATCTGTATCAAGTATGAAATGCTGCAGTCAACAGAGCTCGAGATGGACTACAACTTTGCCCAGGCAGTCGGAGTCGAAATACCCAAAAAAAAAAACACCAGATGAACCCAACTGGCGCCCAACGTGGGGTGGCCAAGCAATGGCCATCTTCATCAAAAGCAACAAAATGAAAGTGTTTTGAGAACTTGCAGTAATTGCGACAAGCTGTGCACAGGACAACAACAACAACAACAGCAACAAATGTATGGCGCCCAACGTGTGCTCAGCACACAAACAAAAATTACACATATCTTTATAAAAATGGCAGACAACATGGCGCACACACAAAGCAAATTATGTAAGTTCATAACAAGAAAGTGCGCCCAACGTGTGCTTAAGTAAGTTCATAACCAAAATGGCGCCCAACGAGAGCTGCAGCACAAAAAAAACGACAAAGACGTCGGTTTTGCACACGAAAATAACCAAATATTATAAAATTCTACACCATTTAAATAACAACAATATACCCCAATTAAATAACTAAGTTTCTAGGGTATCTATACACACTATAGCTTGCATAATTTGCTTTCAAGACAAGTCAAAAGCTGTTTTTTCAGCGCAATCAAAGGCAATTATTGAAAATATCAACAGAGGGTAACTCGAAGTCGTGCATACTCAGGTTGGCTTAGTTTTTGCCTGTTATTTGAGTTATGCGTCTCGAAGTTTCTGTCATTTTTCCTGGCACCTTTTGTCAAGGACGCGAAAGCATTCTTCTTCCTCTTCTTCTTCCCCTTCCCCTTTCCCTTTCCCTTCTTCTTCTTCTTCAATTTTTGTTTTTGGCAGCAAAATTTGAACTTTTGCTTTTTGCTGCGTTCCGAAATGAAATTGCAAAATGTTGCAGAAAAGTCGCAGCAGCCGCTGCAGCCGCTTCGCCAGCGGAAGTTGTGCAAAATTTAAAACGGAAGTCAATTGTCAGACAGACAGCCGCTGTCGAGCCGGAAGCAGCAGCTGCAGCCCTGTCATTGGACGCCATTTTGGTCATAACGACGTCATTCGCACACTCAAACACACACACGCACACACACACAGGCAACAGACCACTTCACACACACGAACACACACGCAATCAGCCTCATTTTGTTATACCCTGTAAAATGGGGACCTATTGTGCTCTATGCACGTTACATAACGTTAGTCTTAATTTCCAAAATTTGGTAATCTTTTACAGACAATTGGTAAATGTTCCATAAAATTTTATAATTAAACATTTGAAATATACAAAATTTTGCAAATTTTTTGAAATTACTATTATTATTTCTTAGGTTTTTTCAATCAAACAATTCACAATTCGATGTCTTTTTTTTTAAATTTTGGATCCCCATTTATTTTTAATATTTTCCTAGGGTTTTATTCAAATTATGTCCATAGGCAATTCACAATTTGTTAAGTTCTCGGATCTCCAAAGTATAATTTTTGCTTAAAGAAATCGTCAATAAAAACATATAGAAAATGTTTGCAAAGCTTTAAAACTAAATGGCGCCCAACGTAGGACATCATAATGGCTTGTGGATATATTCTGAAGTTATCAAAACTTGTTCTTGCATTCAGGCATTGAAATTGTGTGATATAAAACATAATCTATAATACATTTTAACCTTTCGATAATGGCGCCCAACGGGCGCTGCCATTTAAAACAAAATCTGTGTTCTCCAATAAATCAAATCCCATTCATTAAAGCCCTCAAAATGTATTTCGAATAGCGTTGATCGTAGAATTTTAAGATAAGTTTGAGGTGTTTCAAAAGAAAGCTTACATTTGGATAGCTCACTGGAGAACACTTCAAAGCTAAAAGGAAAGCCCATTGAAATTCAGTTGCCCGAGGAGAATGATTTCTAAAAAGAAAAGGTTTCTCAAAGGACGGGGTAATTATAGAACTCAACCGTGTTGGATCGGTATTTCGTGCCAAAAAATCCAACTCAGTCGAAACTGGATTACAACATTTTGTAACACTTGAAAACCAAATTTTGAAGAACAGTAAATTTGGTATAGGAAATGGTGTTGATTTGCCAAGTTTGGAAATTCAGTTGCCAGAGGAGAATGGTTTCTAAAAAGAAAAGGTTTCCCAAAGGAAGGGGTAATTATAGAACTGAAGCGTGTTGGATCTGTATTTCTATCACTTCGTTCCAAAGCATCCAACTCTGTCGAAACTGGATTACAACATTTTGTAACACTTCAAAACTTAAATCTGAAGAACAGTTAATTTGGTATAAGAAATGGTGTTGATCTGCCAATTTTGCAAGTTTTTAAACAATTGAACTATGGAACTTTTTTAGGATATGAAATTTTTTGTAAAATACTTCTTAAATTGTATTGTATCATCTTTGAAAATTTCAACTTTCCTTTGGATCACAGGGTATTGCAATCGCGCAACGACAATTCGGCGAATTTTAACTCTTTTTCTTGTTGTTTTTTATATTTTTATTGTTGTTTTTCTCTTTTCTTTATTCTTTTTATTGAGTTATTGGCGCATTCATTTGCCATACGCCGCATGCAAGATTTATGCCCGCCATGTGTCATGTGGCTAAAACAAACAGCCGGCAATACAGTCGGCCATAGAGCATACGGACAGACAGACAGGACGGACAGTAGGACAGACAGACAGGACAGACAGGAGAGACAGGACAGACAGTACAGAGAGAACAGACAGACAGACAGGACAGACAGGACAGACAGGACAGACAGCCAGACTGTGTGGACAGGCGAACAGATGGACAGGCGGACAGGCGGACAGTTAGCCAGGCCGAAAGCGGTTCCAAATTGTTTAAAAGCAGCCGACAACAACTTTGCGGCGCAAATATGTTCCGCATATATCCCTAAAACCAATGGGGCTGTCTGTCTCTACCTCTCTCCCTCTCTCTCTCTCTCTCTTTGCCACCGCATGTAGCTGTCTCTTTCGGCTTTGCCACTTCCTTTCATTTGATATTGGCCCGTTTCATGCAGCCATTTTATGTTTTCAGTTGTTGTTGGTTTTTTTGCATACATAATTGCAATGGGGTTTTTTGGCCAAGTTGGCCAACAGCCCGCAGGATGCACAGGACATGGGGGACATGGGGAACGCGGAGGACGCGGAGGACACGAGAATTCCATCTATTGAAAACGTGTGAATAGAATTAAGCAACATTTTCCGCTTTAACCAACCGACAACAGCTTGAACTTCGCAACTTATTGAACGCCCCACGTTGGGTAATAAATGTTTTTCAACGTTTTCTGAGTCAAATTGCTCGTGTCAAAACCGGGTAAAAGTTTCAACCGATTCGGCAATTGATTTCTGGTAAATTTGGCTAATTGCAACTTTTAATTGGTCGAGTATAAAGGCAATGGCGCCGGGGGGCGAGGGCTTGGCTCTGCGTAGGGCTCGTTTTGATAATTGTTTTTGTTTCAAAATTTACCCATAGATTCGGGTTTCGGAGATAAATCAGAAACCTGTTTAGCAATTAAAACGAAATTAAAGTTCATTTGATGTGCAATTAAATGTTTCCTGCATTGCGTTCAGTTGGTCAACGAAATGCCGCAGAGAAATAAAAAATAACAACTAAGCAGAGTATTTCTACGGCAAGCCGACGAGTTTATACTCTTTAAAGAGATATCGTATCGCTAAAGTATTCCTTCTTTTAGGTAGGTGGGAAATTTCAACCCATCAGCTGGAAAAACATAAATAATGTGCAAAAAACCAAAATGATACCTATATGAAAGCTCTAAGATATAGTAAGCCAATCCTAATGAAATTTGGTATAGCGACAGATACCAAAGAAACCAGATGTACCTCATTTAAAGAAAATAACATAAAGGATATATGGCAAAAATGACTTTTAGTTCTATGACAGACATATGAAATCATTCTAAAAGAGATAGATTACAAAGACAACTAGATATGCGTCAAATTTGAATGAAATAACTAACAAAACATAGAAAATATGGGATAACCAGCCTATTTGTTCTATATCAACTATGTGATATAGTCGAAAGAAGCTCCTAAAATTTGGCGGACATATAAATAGTAAAGAAATGTACAAGTTTCTGAACTTTTTAGCTTGAATGATATAGAAAATAAGAGCAAAACCAAGCTCCTCCAAGCTAAGGTAGCTGTATGATGTAGTGGTTCGATCCCTATGAAATTTGGTATCGCATTAGATACTAAAGAACCCCCAAATTTAAATGAAAAAACTTGAAAAACAGTACAAATTTTGGCAATAAGTACTTTTTGTTATTTAGCAGTTATATGATATAGTGGCTTGATCCTTCTAAAATTTGGCAGACAGAAAGATAATTGAGAAATATACGAATTTGTGTACTTTTGATCTAATAGCTTGAATAAAATTAGTATTACAGGCAAGACGTCTTTTTGTTGGATGTAAGCAGATATAATTGGGCGATCCTTATGAAATTTTGTGTAGAGATAGATACTAAAAAAACCCACATGTACGTCGAAATTTAACAGAATAACTTTTAAAATAGGGGATATCTTGGCAAAACTGCATAGAGCTTCGTTCCTTCTGAAACTCAGCGGAGAGAAAGATTATAACGAAGCCGGCCAGCTAGCTTGAAATATGGGAAATATGGGCAAAACCGCCTTCACGATGTAGTTGACGGGAGGAGGTCTGTTCTGCTGGGGATCCACCATGTTTCCTTCTCATCCTCACAAACTTCAGCATATAATGAATATGCTGTTTGCCTCGAAAAAGAGCATCAAAAAGGGCAACCCAATGCTGACTCAGTTGCAGCTGACCTCAGCCCCCTCTCCGCTGCTCCCAACTGACCAGTCCACCGCCCCGTCCCCCGGCCACGCCCCGCGAAATTGTTTATTGTTTGTGCGGCTTCATAAATAAATTTTGCAGTGCATTTAACGAATTGTGAATTGTCCGGGCCAAAAGCCGCCAAATGTCCGAGACATGAACAGAACCACATTAACAGTGCCGTTGTCCGTGCGCCATTTTACATATATACTGTTTGTACTGTCTGCTCGAGGCGTTGGCTTAAAGAGCGAAGCCGGGAAAGGCGAAACAAGTCGAATTCAGCTGAAGATTCAGTGAAATTCAGTGAATTCAGTGAAAGGCCTTCAGGCTGTGATAGGTCATGATCTAGGCATGAGTGGGGGTTGAACCCACGACCTCGTCTTCGGCGGGACAGCGCGCTACCCACTGCTCCACCGAGGCCCCTGGACTGCTGAAGAATCTGTCAACATTACATAGAATACCATCGTAAAAATATCGAATTTTATCTGACTTACTTTTATTGTTAGACAAAATTGTGATACTCATCAATGGTCCTCTTAATATCTTTTATAATATTTCAATTTCTTGTTCAATCTGAAGAGTATCGACGAGTTTCCTACAAAAAATCATATAGATGTCGAGAGACTATAAAATATTGATATTTTAGTACTTTGCTCAAATTTTTCAAACATTTTTCATGCCATAACCAACTTGTACAAATCCAAACCAATTGTGCTCCGGGGTATTCTGCTCATACAATAATATTTTGCTTGTATTTGTTCAAAATCGATAAAGATATGCGAGCTCAAATTTGGAATATATTATTAAAAAAGTTATTTAAAAATTTTGAAATGACTGTAACTCATCCAAATCAAGTCGGATTTAAGTGCGTTATGCCTTTTCCGACTTGTTGAAGTGTGAAGAATTGAGAATTGAGAACTTGAATTATTTAAGATATAAGACATAATTTTCAAGTATAAAGTTAGAGAATTTTCAAAAGTGATATTTTTTAGAATATTTAAATGACTGTAACTTGGGCAAATCCAATCGGATTTTGGAATGTTATACCTTTCCAGACTCGTAGAAGCACAGAGAATTCAAATTGATTGAAAATTTCTAATTTTAAAATTTAGCCCATTTTAACAATTTTTCTGAGGTCACCCCTTGACATTTTTGTCATTTTCGATGATGTTCTGAGATTTGAAATTTTGGATGCTGATTGATAGTGCTAACTCATACAAGTTTGGAAAGGTATAACATTCCAAGATCGGTCAAGATTTCGCCAAGATATATGAGCTCAAAGTTGGAACTTATCTTAAAAAAAGGCCTCTTTTGATATGTAATACGACTCTAACTCAGCCAAATCCATTTCGATTTCGGAATTTGATGCCTTTTCCGACTTGTAAGAGTGTGAAGAATTGTCTTTTGGCTTATTGCCAGCTTGTATTGTCCAAAATTTGGGCAAGATATTCAAGTATAAACTTGTAAAATACCTCAAAAAATGTACTTTCAAAATTTTCTTGTAAAGACTGTAACTCGGCCAAATCAAGTATGATTTTGGAATGTTATACCTTCTTATACTCGTATAAGTATTTATAATCAAAATTACTTCGAAAATTTCGATTTTAAAATTTAGTCCATTTCGACCATTTTTCTGAGGTCACCCCTTGACATGTTTGTCATTTTCGATGATGTTCTGAGATTTGAAATTTTGGATGCTGATTGATAGTGCTAACTCATACAAGCTTGGGAAGGTATAACATTCGTCGATCGGTCAAGTATTGGTAAAGATATGTGAGTTCAGAATTGGACTATATCTTGAAAAACAAAGAAGAAAGCTTTGGTCGAGCAATCTCAAATACGAGATACCACGTACGCTGAAGTGGACTCTACGTTAGCCTGCCTTCTCATAGGTGACTTTTTAGACTCTTTTGCGAATAACTTCGATATTTCGAAAATTTTCAGGCTTGGTCATGAAAAAAAACCGTGTTTTCTAGGAAACAGTAAAACTCTATGGTCTTTGAGATTTAGGATCTACGATTAAGAACCAAACATACTGAGATAATAGGGTAGACAGAGTGCTCCATTGCGAGAGGCCCTTATTTGTTTATCTGTCTATCTGTCTGTCTATCTGTCTGTCTGTCTATCTGTCTGTCTATCTGTCTGTCCATCTGTCTGTCTATCTGTCTGTCTGTCTATCCATCTTCTTCAATCAATGCTTCCCTTTGCAAAAATTTACATGTTCGCCCGGGCAATGCCGTCGCCAATCAGCTACCAATACAAGTGCGTTTCTCTGTGTTGCGTTTATCTGTTGATTTACAGCACGCGTGCGGTGTTGACCATTATTGTTGTCGTTGTCATTGTTGTTGTTGTTGTTGTTGGTGTTGTTGTTGTTGTTGATGTTGTTGGTGTTGTTGTTGGTGTTGTTGTTCTTGTTGATGTTGTTGTTCATGTTGTTGTTGTTGTTGTTGTTGTTGTTGTTGTTGTTGTTGTTGTTGTTGTTGTTGTTGTTGTTGTTGCTCTTGATGAGTTGAAAATATGAAATTTAATGCGCTTGCAAAATTTATTCATAATTAAATATAAATTTATGCTCCGTTGTGGTTTAACACGGGGCACACATAGACAACCGCACGCAGACGCATCACAACAGAGGCGCAGCAGGAGGATACCCTGTGAATGGCTTTGGGGAGAGCCATGTCCGACCCCTTGGACAACTACGGCTCTGCTTCGATTGCGCCCCCCAAAGTTATGCTTGCGTTTTCTTGCCGCAACAGCAAAAATCATTTGTCAACTAAAAACACCCATTGACTTGACACTCGACTCGCATTCACACTCATTCACACGCACTCACACTCACAGACACACTCACCGACACACTCACAGATACATTCATTTATTCATTGGTAATCAAATTGACGCTGTGAAGTTCACTTAATCAACGTCAGTTTCCTCATAGAGGATGTTACATTTTTCCATCATTAAAATTAAATAAATTCAAAAATGTTCCTCTCCCCCTCTTCTTACTCCTCCCATTCCCTCCCTCTCTCTGATATATTGTCATAAATTTCCCCTAAATAGATGCGACTCGTAATTAGAATTTAATTACCCCAGTACCAAAGTAATGCATATTTAATGGACATCAATTCATAATTATTATTATGATATGATATTATGACAAATGGAACAAACTGAAACTAATGCCCAATTCGAAATGGAGACTGATTTTGGGAGCATACCATATATTATAAGCCCCCAACATTAGGGAAGAGTAAGGCGAGTGTACCAGTAGTTAGCGCACCTTCCCGCCAAACAAGAGGCTGTGGGTTCGAGTCCCGCTCATCTCGATATAGGCATGACCCTCCTAGAATAACTAGGTTGTGGGGGATTTGAAATCCCCCCACGTTGAAAAAAGTTCTTCAGTGAAAGAAGCTGAAATAAAGAAAAATAATGCTTCAGGCTATATAGAATGATCCCATACTTGCTGAAAATAAAAAATCACATATGTTTTCTTAAGAAAATCAATGTATATGATGTTAACAAAACACGAACATAAAGAAATATTGCTTAAGATATATTCTGTAATATTTGTAAGATACGGTAATAGAGTTTAATTTTATTTTCCTTTCATTTTTCCTTTGACTATCCTTGACTATCTCAAACAAGTTCTAGTCGAGCTCGGCAATGAGATATCCAGAAAGTTTGTTCTGAAATTTTCAGTATTGCCTCTCAAGTGAAATCAGAGTATATCAAAAGTCCAAAAATTTTTATCTCAAAATGAAATTTCGAAATGTTACTCTCATTATCATAAACACTGTCAGGAAACGTTTTCAAAGAATCTTTCGAAAATTATATAGAATCATCTATTAAATATAGTATAAGGATATAAGAAAGTCTATAGAGCAGTGTTAGGGGGCCTCGGTGGTCCAGTGGATAGCGCACTGTCCCGCCAAACAAGAGGTGCGAGGTTCGAGTCCCGCTCATGGCTT
>JBANCY010001201.1:0-13034 GCA_037040045.1 Phorticella flavipennis | reverse complement strand
CATAACTTTCTTCTGATGGATATCTGCCTTTGATGTGGCTTGGGCAGCCTCATCTTTCTTGCTCCATGATCTTTTTCATTGGACATTATTGTAAAAAACCCACAAAATGTTGTAATATTAGAAAAAAATCCAAATTTTTATACTCTTTTCGAAAAAAATGGTATATTTACTTTGACCACTAGTAAGTAATGCATTGAAGGAATAGTCGAAGACCCCCATACATTCAGAATGGTCAGGAAGACAAAATAAATGGATTGAGCCATGTTCGTCTGTTTTTCCGTCTGTCCATCTATATGTTACAAGCTAGTCCTTCAGTTTTAGAACTATCGTAATGAAACCTGGCGCATAGCCTTCTTTTATTATGCGTCAGCACATTTCGGAACCGGCCGGATCGGAGCACAATATCATATAGCTGCCATGTAACCAAAAATCGGTATTGCCCATATTTCCCATCTTTTCCAACTAATGGTAATAAAAGCTTACATACTTCCAAGATTCGTTATTTTCTACCGATTCTCCAAATTTCCTAATGATCGCACTTCTATATCTAGCTGGCAAAAATCGGCTTAGCCCATGTTTCTTATGTTTTCAATACGTATTCTACTGAAAGTTCACATACACCCAAGACTCGATATTATCTACCGCCAACTTCGAAACGATTATCAAATCTTCGGCGCGCCGAAAATTATCCCTCCTTACTGATTTCCTTCTTTTGTATCTTATGTATTACCATAAATATAGTATCAAACTAGCCTTCGCCTCAAAATTGTGTCTATGACCACACACAAATATTAATTTCGATTTTTGTTAAGATTTTTGTAGATTTTTCGCTCTGAAGGAGTTTCTTAAAGATTGAAGGAGAGCTTGAAACCAAAAACAGAGAAACCGCAATGATCTCCAGTTAACGGCAGAATGTTCAGAATGTCTTCAACGGTTAATTGTAAAATATATTCCAAGCTTATCCAACACCGTAATGCCAACTTGCTAGTCTCTCAATTTTCCACATTATAGATAATCAATCAGATTAGGAGCATGACAGGTATATGATATAGAAGTTCAATCTTTCTGAAATTTGATGGAGCGGTGGACAGTGGATAGCTGTCCCGCCAAACAAGAGGTGTAGGCGTAGGTTTTGAAATCCACCCAAGTAAAATGCAAAAATAAAGTCAAGTAATGCTTCAGGCTGTGACCCAATTTGGTTGTTATAGCCATTAAGAGATAAGGTAGGTGGACATTAAAGAATTTAAAGCATTTGGTAATCTTTAAAAATTTGGAAAATGTGAATTTACAATTGAATTTGAATTGAAAGAGATGAAATATATGGCAACTATAATTATGTTATGGTGCCGGTTCCGAAAAATGTGCTGATGGATAACAGAAAAAAAAAGCTGTGTGTAAAGTTTCATTTCAGCAACTGAGGAACTACTGAGAGACGAACAAGGCCCAAGTCATTTCTTTTTTATTCGGACGATTTCCGAGGAAACTTTTGGAGGTCTACGGCGTTTGCTTTAATAATATTCTATTTTCTTTGAAATTAGTATAGAGGACTTTACTGACTTTGTCCTCCTCTTCCATGAATTTCATTGCCCTAGTCAATTATTGGCTTTGACTTAATTTTTATTCATAACTCTGATTGCGATGCCCGCAAAAACCTATTGGAAGTCCCATATGATTCGAAAAGCCAGTTGAAAACAAAATGTAAAACCAGTAGAAATGTGAAACGTGTAAATGTAATTTTGTAAGTCCATTTTAAAGTCGGAGTAGTTATATATCTTGAAATAATTGCCTTTGTCATTTCAACAGAAATGGTAAATATTATATGATATGTAGTCACGTGTGAAGGATGAATGCTACAGCATATGTGTATATGTGTATATATATTTATTTGATTGGGACTTTATCCTTTATAATACATATTATATAGGTATACTGTTTAATAATAAGCCTCTTTGGAGCAGCTATTTTAAGCAGGACACAAAGGATATGCTAAGGATATGCCGGGCTGAGCTACATTTTTATGGCTTTTGCTGGGAGTTTTGATAAATATTCATATGTGTGTGAGTGTGTTTTCTTGGAAAGTCATTGAATTTCCGCATGGGGATGACAGATGGACGCACTGCAGCAGGAGCAACATTTAGTGCCCGGTTTTAAGTTAAAGTGCAGACATTTCAATACGCATTAAGCTAAAGCTGCTCCTCGGATTTTCTTTTTTGATCCGCTTTTCACTTTGCTCATCTCATGAAACGTCGTCGCCGTCTCCCATCTGCCGCCCACAACGGCCGACAGTTGCTTGTATTATTTTATGACCGTGGCTGTTTCTTTGCGAATTGCATTTCAGCTTGATTTATTTCATTTCATTTCGTTTTGCCCGGGTGCAACGGGTCGAGTCCCGGGACCAGGACCAGGCCCAGGCCCAGGCCCAGCCATGGGGCCAAATTGATGGCAGCCAAGAAATACGGTTAGCTACATAAGTTGCTTATTACTGGCTGCTTAAGCCAATGTTCATGGGCATGTCCACGCCCACAACGAGCAGCCGCCCAGCCGCCCAGCACGCCCAACAAGCAGACACAGGCCTGGCCAGAGCCATATCCACATCCAGAGCCACATCCAGATCCACGCCTCATCACTTTGGCCCATTGGAATCAGTGTGCGAATTCGTTGGCGTTCAGTTCAGTTACAAATAAAATATTGCACTCCCGAATGCATGACAGGCCCATGGCCCATGTTGAGTACCAGGCTTGGGCCCCAAAGTAGCCTCCCAGGCCCCCAACCGGCTTAGCGTGTGTATGACCCTCCCCACAAATCGCAATTCCAAGTACAAGTCTCAACACGGATGAGCTGCGTCTGGCGGAAATGGCAGTTTTTCCATTACGCTGCCATGCGTCGCACTTGGGCTCCTTCAAGTGTCCGACACTTGAACCCTGCCTTCAGCGCGTATTGCTTAATTTATATGAAATATGAAATACTCGCATGAAACATGAACGGAAAAGCGTATAAGGGAAACCCGTATAAGGGAAAAACAAAAAGAAAATGAAAAGGAAAACGAAAATGTAACCTATGACACTTGCACCCTGCTGTGGAGCGGCCATTTGAAATTGCCATCAAATTTAGCTAAAATGCATTTGTCAGATGGCGCAACAAAATTGCTCATATAATAAAACTATCAAGTATTATACCCATATAATGCTAAGCACGACTATGTCTAGCCTCCAGTTAGAGTCCCCTCCCCCTAAGTGTGTGTGTCGTTGTCGCGTTGCCCCGCCGTAAGCTGTTTATCTTAAAGGCGGAATAGGAAAAGTGGCAGCACCACAATCAGATGCCTTGCCACGCCTTTTCCTTTGCCATTGCCTTATTGCAATAGTTGGCCACATCAAGCGATGCATCAGCAGTAGCAGCAAGCACAGTGGCACAATCTTGTGAAATCACATACAAATTTGAACACCTCTGGAGAGCAGACAATCTGTCTGCATATCCAGGGCTTGCAAAAGACCCCTGAGCATGCCCTAGCATTGCTTATCAGTCACCAACTGAGCGAGGCAAGCGGCATGCTCCGCCACAGAGCTCAGTAAGTGAGCAATGAGACTCGCCTCGAAAAGGGATCGAAATCAATATGGCAAAGTATCAAAGGCATTTGTATTGGTTCCCTTTCTATACCCTGATCCTATTTGAAAAATGGGAAGAAGGGTATAATAGTTTTGTTGGAATGTATGTAACAGGCAAAGGGAGGCGTGGCAGACACCATAAAGTATATATATTCTTGATCAGCATCAATAGCCGACTCGATATAGCCATGTCCGTCTGTCTGTCTGTATGAACTCGGAAACTACAAACGCTACAGACTTCAAATTCGGCATGAATATCCGTGTATAGCATACGCAATACGAGTTTGTTTCAAATTTCGTATGCCTCGTCCACTTCCCCTAATAAGCGATAAAAACGATTTTCGATAAAATGGCCATAACTTTGGCATTTATAGAGCTATCAACACCAAACTCGGTAAATAGGTTAGAAACTGCAGAATGGATTTTCCCAAAATTTTGATACACCCCTCCACTGTCCCGGAAAGTGACGAAATGTGTATAGCAGTCACAGTTTGTATGCTAGTCATGAAATTTGGTATGTGCTTTTAGCCACCATACACAAAGTGGCATCCAAAATTTATTTTCCATCCTAATTAAAGAAGCGCTGATGGGTCAGGCCATGATCGGAAAAGATGGTAATCAGAAGGAGTAATTTCTGGGCTATACGGCAAGAAGGTATTTCCAAGTAATTTTAACGACCCGACTATCATGTGGTCGGGCGTTATTGTGCTCCAAAATTACTTTGCAATGTCTATCCGAAAATTGCGGGCGTTTTTCTTGCACTGCTCGGCTTAAATACATTAATTGTCGTTGGTATAATTCCCCTTTATGGTCCCTTTCGGTTTCAGGAGCTCATATTACAGCACACACAGCTGGTCCCACAGTCCCACATTTGAACAGCATAATTTTCGTGCTATGGATCCGGGGTATCCATACGATGTTAGACGTTTGGAATTAACGTAATGGACCCACCTTTCAACCCTAATTCTTTCACAATTCTATGCAAAAAATCTTTTCTTTTTTTTGCCGTTGGAGCAATTGTTCACAAATCTCTCTATTTGTTCCACTGTGCGACGTTGCAAGCTGGCAACACTAAAATATCACTCGGGGCAATCTTGGGTATTATGCATGCGTGTGTGTGTGTTGGTCTATGTGTGTGTTAGTGTGTGTGCTTATGTGTGTGTTGGTCTATGTGTGTGTGTGCTAGTGTGTGTGTATGAGCTGTTTTGGCAGGGTAAATATGCATTGCGGTTGTTACCAAATTGGATGCAGTTATGGCAAGCGCAATATACACAGAACGTTGCCGACAAAGTGCTGCATTTGCTGCCGAACATAAGCTTAATCTTGTCCAGAAGTACCTTGCTCCATGGTAACTTCAGTTCGACGATGACTCGATGTGGCACAGGAAACTGTGTTTCGATGCAAACTGTATTGTTGTAATCGGAAAAGAGACTTGAAAGAAGCTTAAAAAACGAGAAAACAGTTAACAACTGAATCAGTCGGACTTGACTTCGGAGGCCAAAGAGCAGCATAGATCATTATTTTGGATGAACAGGAGTCAATTTAGCTTCTTCAGATTATTGAAATTCTTAAAACAACAGAAATTCAGCAGACTAGACAAATTTTCAAAAAGGAATGTTCTTTGGGGGGAATTTTAAAATATTTTTTGGCTGGGCTTTAAGTGTGTGGAACGCCACCAAAATTGAAGGATGAAGAATTAGAGACATTACTCAATGAAAACTTATTGAAGACACGAACGCTAGGGGAATTTGCAGAATGGCTCAACCAGCCATTTGCTATCGTTTAAAAACAAGGGGAATGATTCGGAAGGTAAGCAATTTGGGTGCCGCATGAACTGAACTATGCCTGAATTATGTCTAGAGGCGTTGTACGCCGTGATTTTTTTCATAGAATTGTGACTGGTGACGATAAAAAGTGGGTCCATTATGATAATTCCAAACGAGGGCATTGAATGGATATCCCAACCATGCCTCATCATGGACGGACAAGCCTACCATCGATCCAAATGCTATGTCTCTGATAATATCAGTTGGTCGTCTCTTATTAAGAGCTGCTAAAACCGAACGAGACTATCACGGGAGAGGTATACTGAAGACAATTCATGCATTTCAGCTGAGCAATGCAAGAAAAACGGCCGCAATTTTCGGATAGACATGACAAAGTAATTTTGCAGTACGACAACGCTCAACTACATGTTAGTCGGATTGGTAAAACTTACATGGCCTTATAGGCCAAATATTATTATTATTAATGGGCCATAACAACCCTTTCGGGTCAAAACCTGAAGCTCTATTTTCCTCTATTTCTGCTTTCTTCACTGAAGAACATTTTTATGTGGGTTGGATTTCAAATCCTACGCCACAACCTAGTTTTTATAGGAGGGTCATGCCTAAAGGCATGAGCGGGACTCGAACCTCGCAATCCCCCGTTCGGCGGGACTGTGCGCCATCCACTGGACCACCGAGGCCCCTATAGGCCAAATATGGTTACTTCTAATTGCCATCTTTTCCGATCGATGGCTCATGGCCTGGCAGTCCAGCACTTCTTCAATTCAGTTGTATTCAATGGATCGATTTATGGAGTACTTTTGACGTGGAATCCAGGATTTGCCAGAAAGATGGCAAGAAGTAGTGGTTAGAGATGATGTTTTCTATAAAGGCTAATGTCACAGCCTCAATTTAAAGCTTTTTTTTTGGGCCTTTTAGCATATGTTATCTAGGAGCCCTTTCTCGACTAAAAGTCTAAAAAGGTTGATGTAAGACGCTCTTCAACTGAATACGAAATGTGGCTTCAACATGCTGCCAAGTACCTTATGATCCATGCCAGACCCCTGAGGGCCAGTCGTCTAACCTGACCTAAGCTAATAGCATATAGTAGTATCTTGAACTAGGGACAACCCCTGCACTGTTGCCATAGGATATAGGAATATGATTATAGGAATCTACCGAATTCGTTTCGTCCAGCTATTGGTTCTGATCAATGGATGGCACTTGAGATGTGCTGCAATTGTTTGGCGAACCCTTTGCAAAAGTGGATCTCGGCGGAATTGTGAATATGAAAATATGCGCCATAATGTGGTGTGGCAGCCATATGCTTATGCGGCATTTGCGAGTGTAAACCGTTGGCGATGTGGAACCTTTGCGTTCGCCTGTCGCTTGCAGCACGGCGCGTTGCCAAAAATTGCGTGGCAACTGTGTGTGTGAGGGGCGTGTGAGGAGCCTTTTTTGTGGGGCATGTAGATACTTTTATCTGCAAGTACATGCTAAAATCTAAGTGGTAACAGAATGTTGAGCGAGAAATTGTAGAATGTCTAAGGACATAAAAAGGCAACGGATAAAGCATGGCAGGCCAGGCCAGGCCAGGCGAGGCAGCAGGAGGCAGGACGCGGAAGGCATGCCACAAGGGGACGAGCTGTGGCCCTGCGGCATATGGAAATACATACATTTATTTTAATATACAGACAAATCCAAGTGTTTGCCTTGCCCCACCGAGTATATATGTAGGTTTATCCATATACATATATATGTTTGTTTGTTTATTTATATGTGCTTTGAATTTTTGCCTCTATCTGGCGCTTTACAGTATTTTGTATTGTTTTCCTTTTCCTTTGGGTTTTTTTTTTTGGTTTTTTATTCATTTTTATTTGCCTGGTTTTGGCCATCATTTAGTGGCATAACGGCACATTAAAGTGGCCAAAAGTTTTGGGCCCGACCCTGCGGCAGCCCCAGGCGTCGGCCATAAGCCGTCACTTCGATCCCTTCGACCATATAGCAAAGCTGCAGAATGATTTCATCAAATCCGCTGACGCTGAATTGATTTGATTTGATGTGCGCTTTGTGCAAATTTATTTGATGCAGTTTCATAAATGCGACGCCCTATAAAAAAATGAAGGGAAAAGAAAGTGCGAAAGCTTTTCCCTCAACCCGAATGGCATAATTTTCCACGTCCCAGAAAACAGTTTCCCAGCTAGATTCCTCCCACTCCTCAAAGAAAAGGTGCAAATGCATGAAAACACTCGCTCCGAACTCGAGGCGATAGTCACATTGATACCTGGCACAGTGGGGCAATTTGGCTGTTTTATGCTCATAAAAATATGTAATGTGTCAGTTAGATTGTTCTGCGAAAGTTGTGAGAGAAGTTAGTTAGTTAGCACTATAAATACTATAAAAATTTCTTCTTGATTTAATGAAAATTTTTATACACATCCCAATTGAAAATTGGTATGAAGGGTACATTATTATTATATATTTTCAAATCCAACGCCACAACCTAGTTTTTCTAGGAGGGTCATCGATATGAGTGGGACTGGAACCCATAACCTCTTGTTGGGCGGGACAGTGCGCTATCCACAGGTTCACCGATGCCCTCTATGGAGGGTTTAATATGTTTGGCTTGATGTATGTAACAGGCAGAAGGAGGCGTGGCAGATTCCATAAAATATGTATATTCTTGATCAGGATCAATAGCGGAGCTAGCCCCGTTCTTCTGCCTGTCCGTCCGTCCGTCTGTGTGACGTGGAGATTTTCGAGATTATAAGGGATATAGACTTCAAGCTCGGCATGAAGGTTCGTGTATATAATTCACATATCAAGTTCTGAGATTTCGATGATACCACGCCCGTTTGCCCAATAATCGATAAATTCGTTTTTCGACAAAATGGCCATACGTTTTGCATCTCTATTGTTATCAACTACAGATTTGGTATATAGGGTTATGAACATAAACTGCCGGATGGAATTTCTCAAAATTTTGATAGAACCCTCCATTTTCCCGGAAAATGACGAAATGTGTAAGCAGTCACAATTTGTATGATAGAATTGTTAAATTTGGTATGTGCGCATAAATCCTATAGTTTCATTGAAAATCTTTTTCCATTCAAATTTAATCCCCCTAAATTAAATAAGTGCTTATATTTTATACAATCCTTATTATAATGTTTCGAATTCCAGAATATATATAAATGACTATGTCATAGAGCAATACTAAAAATTTCAGAACGTTCGGATCATAAACACTGTATGTATAAGAAGCAGAAGTTGCAAAATACGGGCAAAAATGGCAAAATGCATTATGCAAGTCGTTGTTTTTGGATCTATAGGAACTAGAGACTTTAAACTTGGCATGATGTTCGTGTATCTCATACACAGATGAAGTGTTGATAATCGATAAATCGCCCGAAAATCGATAAATTTGTTTTGCGATAACTTTAACTTTTGCACTTATAAAGATAAATAAAAGATCGCCAAATTTGATACACCCCTCCATTTTCAATAAATCTATCTAAAAGCAGCAATTTTCATGTTAGAGCCATGAAATTTGGTATGTAGGTGCCCAAAGATCCTATACAGAAGGTGGCATCACCCCCATAAATTGATTAAGTACGTATATTTTCTACAATCCTTATCAAAATGATGTTACTGTTGTATTCATAGCCATGTCAAAATGCAATATAAGACGATCGGATAACACGTAGAAATTGCCAAAACCGGGTCAAACTGACATAAGGTAGGAATGTGATCAGGGCATTGCGTAGTCGACTACCCTCAACTGAAGCACTTTATCTTGTTAGACAAAGATTAATTACATATTTTGTTGGAATTTTATAAGAAATGCACCACTGTGAGCTGTGGGCCGTTTGAAGTGTCAATGTGTGTTTATTGAAGCGATCAACTTGCATAGTCAGCGTCTGTTTTACAATTTGGCTGAATGTGTCAGACTTTGAGAGACAGACAGGACGATAGGACGACAGACAGGACGACAGGACGACAGGACGACAGGCAGGCATCAATGACAGCGCCCACATCGCCCACATCGCCCACACCGCCCAACGACCGTTCAATGCCAAGAGAATTCAGCTTAAAGCTATGTCCTTTCCCGATCCTTGCAAATTGTTGCGATTATTTAATCATAAGTTTATAATTCAGTGCGTCGCGTTGCCCATTTGCCAATTGACGTGGAAACTTTAGCACAAATTGCCGATTGCCATTTAATTGTGGACGTGATTGTGGGCGTGGCAGTGGCCGACGATGCAAATGAATGACATTTCCTGGGCCACGGCATTCGCACTGATAAATGCAAAAACAAAGCGAAATAAATAAATAAATAAATAAATACACACAAAAGGACAAAATGATGAAAAAAGTAAGTAAATTGGGCCAATACGTTAACATGCGAGTCAATAAATTAATTAAACAATACGTTTGCCTGCGTCCACGCACTTTCGGGCGGCACTGTGCCATTTAATTAAATTTTAAAAGTTTCAATTGAAAAATTAAACAGATTGCTCCACGTGCATTATTCATGTTATGACGACAAGAGAGCTGAAAGTTCGGAAAATATTGATAATGATTGTGAGTCCCATAATACTTTTCGAATACCATTTTGGAGTAGGGAAACAAATTGAAGCGGTTTCCTTTCACTCTGTGAAGCAGTTTGTAGTGCATGGACAAATGAGTCGGAGACCGAAAGTGTTAGGTGTTGGAATCAGTTTTAAAGTTATGTTTTTGAACTTTGAGGCTATATTATCGAGTAATCAAAGTATTGCCTATCATTAGCCACTACTTTTTTCCATTTTTCTGCCAATTTTCAGAAAGCAGCTCGGAAGAACTGCCCATCTTTTGATGGGATCCATGTATCGATCCACTTTTAGTTTCTTCGTTAGAGGTGAAGTGCTGCTCCGCCATGCCATCGATCGGAAAAGATGATAATCAGAAGAAGCAATGTCTGAGCTATACATCGGTTGGGGTAAGACTTCAAGCTAATTTGAACGACCCGACTAACATGTTTGTCGTGCCGCAAAATTACTTTGTCTTGTCTATCCGAAAATTGCGGCTGTTTTTCTTACAATGCTCGGTTCAAACGCAACAATAGTTGTCTGCATACCTCCCCTATTCCGGGGGATCTCGATCAGTTTCAGCAGGGCAAAAACCACACCCAACTGGTCCCACCAGATTCACCACAAAAGTTACCTATGCATGTGAGGCTTGCCCGTCGATGATGGCCTATATCAAGCGACTTTAGGGAACTAAAATACTTCCGCCTAACTGAACCCATAATTTTGCATAAGGCCATCGACTTTCCGTCGGCCATTTTGAAGCCGCCATCTTTACACGACTTCGACTTCTTGTCCTTCACTTATCTACCTCATACAACGGATCCCTAGCCAATTCGAATCCCAGTTATTTCGTCCTTTCAAAGCAATTATTTTTTTTTTGGTTTTTTCAAAACCCTTTCCTTTGCCTATTCGAAGAAACCTCAATTATCAATGGGTTTTTGGTGACTTTCTGCGAATTTGCCTTTACCAATTCTCAGAAATTTCGGTCTGGAAGTTAGTACGAATTAAGCCATGGTCAATAACTTCGTGTAACAAACACAATTTGAACAAGAAATTTCCACTGAATTTTCTAATGAAGACAAGAAGTTGTAAGCCCCAGAATATGAGAAATTGTACAATTGTTTCGACTTAATTTGATTGGAAATGCCAAAAACTAATTAAAATTGATGCAGACCACAAAAGTTAACTGTGGAAAATCCTTTTTGGCATTTTCGGCGTGGTAACGAAATTCCAGGGAAAATTGTGTACTCCATTTGGCTTTAATTACATTTCCTTTTAGCCGGGGCCTCAATGCCTCAATGCCTCAATGCCTCATTGCCTCAATGCCTCAATGCCTCAACTCTTAATTAATCAGCTCAAAATGCTGTTGAATGAAGTGCATATGGATTTGGACTGGACTCCAGAGGAGTGCTCCAGAGATATGACAATAAGATTGCGTGTTTGGAATCTTGTTGTCTGTCAGCAGAACAAGGCGGTGTCTTTTTATATGAAGTTACCAAGGAATTTAATAGACATGAACAGACAACACCAAGTGTAAAACGTGGTCCACACGTATCTCGATATCTCTACTGGAGATACCAGAGGGATCAGGGAGTGTAGACATAATTGATGAAGCATGTGCCAAATGTAGTCAAGGCAAATGAAATTTGTTAGCATCAATTGGTCAGGAGAGGTGTGGATGTATGTGTGTTGGGGTGTGGGTGTGTGTGGGTGTCTGGGTGTGTGGTACTCCTGCGGTGCTGCTGGTTAGATTCAAATGGAAAACAGCAAGACACAAATCCAAGCTCGGAGGCGTCTGTTTAATCAAGCGGTCTGCCGCCATCTGCACAACTGATTGCGCGTTCTATAAATACACACTGACACACACACACTCTCTGACACACACACACACATACAACGACACTTAATTAACTTTCTCTAGAAGCTACCTGTGTGTTACCTGTGCCATGTATTTTTGGCCATGTCTCTGCTGCTAATACAATGATATTCAATTTAAGCTTTGATTCACAGTCACAGTGGAGCGAAACCTTTCATGGAATCTGCTCGAACTCCTCGTATCTTCCATATCTCCCTTTCCTAAGCCAGCTCAGCATGTAATGCCCCAAGGAGCCACTATGCCACTTGGACTATGCCAATGCCAGGACAATAAAATGCCAACCATGCAGCCGGCGTGTTCCGAGTGCTAAACACGAAAGCCACAGTCAATGGTCCAGCTTCAGTCTATCTCTCCGTCGGTCCATCTGTCCGTCTGTCCATCTGTCCGTCTGTCCATCTGTCCGTCAGTCACATCAGTCGTTCTGTATTGAAATCGACAGCTAATGAAATGTTACCCCAGATAGCTGGCAAATACGCGTCTCAAGCTGCTGACTCCCCAAGGAGTTACCAATAACCCCAGCAAACCCAGTAAACCAAACAAAGCACCGAGCCACTCCGTGCCACTCCGAGCCACTCCGTGCCACATTTCGTCGAGTGCCATAAATTGTAATTACAATTTGCAGCAAAATAGCCGAGCTTAGTCAAGGTCAATCAGTAGTTGTTGTTGTTCTGGTTGTTGTTGCCACAGTTTGTTTCAGGCGTTGCCGGTCACGTGACCCATACGCAATGTTGACAGTCCCCAGATTTGGTCATTGGGGCAGCCATTAAGCTGCAGCAGAGCGTCCAACTGGCAACTGCTCAAGTGATGTGTGAAGCACATGTTGTGTATACCAAATGAAATGAGATTCATATTTATGCGGTGAACCCATTCAAAATGGGTTAAGGACCGTTCGAGTGCTGACAGTGTGCCCAACGTAGTGCAGTATACATCTGGGACTGCGTTTAATATTCGCCATTTTGGTCAACATTAGACGAAAGAACTCTCTTTTCAGTTCTTTCCCCAAGAGTCTGTCTGTCTATCAGTCTGTCTATCAGTCTGCCTATCAGTCTGTCTATCTGTCTGTCTATATGTCTGTCTTTGGTCAACATTAGCCGAGAGATCTTTCTTTTCAGTTCCTTTCCCTACAGTCTCTCTGTCTATCTGTTTGTCTATCTGTCTGTCTATCTGCCTGTCTATCTGTCTGTCTATCTGTCTGTCTATCTGTCTGTCTATCTGTCTGTCT
>JBANCY010001198.1:0-13046 GCA_037040045.1 Phorticella flavipennis | reverse complement strand
TAATGAATCTTGACGGGACCAGAAAATCACTTCATTATATAGAAACTTCATTATACAGAAATTATACATACATGTATATGAATTGGAACGAAAAAGTTATGTGTTTGAAATCAATTCATAATAGGGAGAACTTCATTGCATAGAAGTTCGCTATAGAGAAGTTCGACTGTACTTTATATCTTTAGAAAAAGACCCAAATATATGAGAGAAACTAGATTTGAATGATGCATACCAAAATCTAGCTACCAAATTTATTATATTATTATTATTAAATATGGTCATAACAACCATATCGGTTCAAAGCCTGAAGCACCTTTATTTCTCCTTCCTTCGCTGAAGAACTTTTATTTACGTGGGTAGATTTTAAATCCTACGCCACAACCTAGTTTTTTTTAAGGGGTTTCGAACTCGCACCTCTTATTTGGCAGGACAGTGCGCTATCCACTGATCCATCGCGCCCCCAAATTTATTATATAAAGCTCCTTATGTCTCCGTTATCGAAGACATCGTAAGGACGCACAGACACCCGGAAGGACAGAGATATATAGACGTTTGAATAGGGTGTTTTATATACGAAAAACCTTGAAAGTCTCTTGCCGTTTTCAATGAGATCCATTTTCAAAGGACACAGAGATTCCTGTGTATCTTTTGACATGCACCTGCCTCACTCGATAAGGTAAATATACCCATGCATATTGAAGTATGTAAATTGCCCGCCTTAAACAATAGATCCTTGGAACAGATGCAAATCATTGGCCATATGGCGGGCAAATAAGTCGTTATTTTCATTGCCATCGCCGGGAATGGCCTTCACGTTGCCTCCCGAAGGTAAAGTCCCCACATTTATGTCCTGTAACACCTGTCGTTCAGTGCAAGTCCATCAAATTTTCCGCAAACAACAAACAACAGACAATGGCAAAAACTATGCGTGTTACTTGAAGTTTTTCCAATGGGAAAAATCTCTGGCATACTTGAGAGGCTCTATAGAGAAATTCAAGGGAATTCTTTTTGCCATTTGATTGATGGATTGACATTTGTTTGCTGAGAACTGGCGATGATGAGCATGTTTACTAAACAGAAAAAGGAAAAGAACGAAGATGAAAAGCAAGAAAAAACTGAAAATGGAAATAGAAATAGAAAAGCCAAAGCTAAAAAAGATAAAAACGGATTTGCACATGGTTCTTTTGTTCTGGATGCTATGTCAGGTATTTGTCAAGATTGTTGTGCTACAATAGATCTGGCATGGGAAGGATTGCTTATAGGATATCTATGCGTCGAGTGCTTTTTGTTTGAACTGAGCTGTAAAGATTCTAGTTCCAGAGTCGCAGTTCTTCCCTTAAAAGGCCAGGCCATGCACTTTATGTTTATTTGCTTAGGTCGTGTTTTGCCGGACAAATGATGTGACAGCCGGAGGGGAGTTGGCACAACTGACCAGACACGCTCGCACAATGGAATCTAATCTATATCTCCGGCCGACAAGCAGGATAAAGAAGTGGAGGAACAACAAGGCTCCAGACATCTATTTAGTGGGTCAGTCGAGCGAGTTAGTTGGCAAAAATTGTATTTCATCTTTTGGGTTGGCTTGGGTTGGGTTGGGTTTGGTTGGGTTTGGTTGGATTGTTTGCATGCATGTCGCATTATTTGTGGCCGGATATCCTTTCTTGTGACACACACACACACCCACACACACTCAAACACTCAAACACTCACATAGAAGAACATAACAAACATGCACAAAATTTAGGAAAATTTAAATTAATTGTCCTGCTTTTGGATGAGCTGTGGAACCATCATTTCAATGTGCCCAGCATTGTTTGCCCGCCAAACAAAAGGTCCTTTTCCGAGGCTGAAGGAACCATTTGTGCACGTTATTGTTGCTCTTCCCAAACACATCCTCACATGTGTCTCATCATTGTGCCATCCCGCACAGTGTTCAAAACTGATGAACTGGCAATGAGTCTCGGAATGCGCATGACTTGCAAGCCAAAATCGTTTAAATGCAAATTTTAATTGCATGAATATCAAGAAAAATAAATGCAGGAAAATTTGTTTTTACAGAAATAATACCAAAATTAGTAATTAGAATGTTAATAATTTTAAAATAATAATAGTATGCAAAATCGGTCAATATAATATTAATAAATGAAGACTTTATTATTGCAATTGCAATTTCAAAATATCTATCAGAACAACAATTTATCGCATATATGCAATAGCCAAGATGCACCTACAAATTTTGCATATGGATCATCTTTTATTAAAATTTGACTCAATTTGATCAATGCAATTATGAAATGAATATATCGGTTATACTATTATTATATGGCCATAACAGTCCCATCGGGTCAAAGCCTGAAGCACTATTATCATTATTTCTGCTTCCTTCACTGAAGAACTTTTTTTTTACGTGGATTTCAAGTCCTACGCCACAACCTAGTTTTCCTAGGAGGGTCATGCCTAAGGCATGAGGGGGACTCGAATTCGCATCTCTTGTTTGGCGGGATAGTGCGCTACCCACTGGTCCCCCGAGGCCCCTAAAAACTTTATTATAGCTCGCTAAAATTGAATTTTATATAAACTAAACTGTTTTTTCATAGAAATTGTACATCTTATATGCGATAGGTACTGTATGCAAGCATTGCTTATAAGCAAATTTTTCTGCCTTCTCTTCATGGATATTTGAAGGTTACAATTCCATTTGAATATATGTTAAATATAATAAAACTTCGTTGAGAACTTTGCTTATAAACGATTTTCGATTTTGATTCCATACCTGCAGTTTTTAATTATGGCCGTATATAGAAAATTTAGAGCCGTTAGCTTAATAAATGTCAAAGTTAAGGCTATTTTATCGAAAATCGAATTTATCGATTATCGGGCGAAGATGGCGTGGTATCATCGTAATCTCACAACTTGATATGTGTAACTTCATGCCAAGTTTGAAGTCTCTAGCTCTTATAAACTGGAAAATCAATGCGTTCACATGAACGGACAGAGCTAACTCGACTTCGCTTTTGATCCTGATCAAGAACATATATACTTTATGGGGTCTGCCACTTCTTTTTCCTGTTACATACATTTGCCCTAACTTAATATACCCTTCATACCAATTCTTCATTCAAAATTTCAGGACATTAAATTGTTCCCCAATAATTTGGAAATTTGTAACGTACACAAAATTTGAATACTCGTTAAATACGTATTGGGGCCTCGGTGGATAGCGCACTGTCCCGCCAAGCAAGAGGTGCGAGTTCGAGTCCCGCGTGCCCGTCGACACGACCCTCCTAGAAAAACTAGGTTGTGGCGTAGGACTTGAAATCCCCTTGTAAAAAAAGTTCTTCAGTGAAGAAGGCAGAAATAGAGGAAAATAGGGCTTCAGGCTTTGAAGGATTGTTATGGTTATGGTCATATAACATTAATAATAATAATATACGTATACGTTCAGCTTGCAGACCCTATAAGAAAAATTCATAAGTTTTATAATATTGCATACAACCGATTCGAAGTTTTCGAAAACAAATTTCACTATGTCTGTAATCCACTGTGCTATGATGCTTTGAGCTTAGTACAAAATTATTTATGCGCACTGTAAGATAAGGTTTATAGCAAATTGCATGTTAAGACGGACGGACAGACAGACGGACTGGGGGACGGACGGACAGTGAAACAAGGACAAACAAGGCTTGCACATTTCAATTGACTCATAAAGCAATGACAGAGACAGCTGTTAATGGCAATGGGCCCCTCTCCCTGCCGCCCCCGTCGGCTGACATAAGGTCCATAGTTGCATTCCAATTGAAATTAATTTATGAGCAATTAAAATTTAATGTTTTAACTATAAAAGTATATTTTATACCCGGTGTCTCTGTGATTTTTATGGCCGAGTTAATTATAAATATAAATACCCATTGGGTCTCTTAAGCCTGGGTCATAACCTCAAATTGGGGCTTAAGCATGGCATACTTAAGATTTTATTGACTTGAGGCAGCAAATTGATTGCGATTCTGTAACTGCAAAATATAAATTTTTTTACAAATTTTTCCGAATTTTTGGTCCTCTTTAAACCGAGTTTCACGAATTTAAAGCCTATTTTTCAAGCCAATTTACCAACAAAAGTTACCACACCCATAATTTTAAACAAAACTTTTAATTCCAACTAAAACTAAATTTCTGACTTCACCCAACATTTTTTAAGATTACCGAAAAAATAACAAGAGTTCCCCAGCTCTAACAATAACCGTTTCCCCAATTCAGCCAGAATCCATCTACACCCAATAAATAGACCACAAATCTAATTGAAATGCTATACACTACCCGTAACACATTAATGGACTTAAGATTTGACATTAAAGCCGCATTAAAGTTCCATAAAAATAATTTTGACATGGGAAAATGTGAACAATGCCCATGGTAAGTGCTTAGCTCCCAACAATACACAGGCCCAGCGACTCAAATCCTTGAGAGTTGCCTGATTATTTGTTTATGGGATGTCCATGCGAGGGGTGTAATAAAAATTACTGGCCTTAAGCTAAGAAACTCTTCGTCAGTCAGAATAACAAGTAACAAATCTTATCTTAGTTATGGTCTCTTTAGTTTCTACAAAGTCCCTTAAAGCTTAGGAATCTGAATCTATATATAAGATTTCTCGAGGGGTTGATCAACACAAAGTCAACTATATTGACTATTTGTAGTCATATTATCATATTCAGATCTGGCTTTTAATATATGTACTATATTATATTACTTTGTAGGACTAAATACATTGTGGAACTAAGAATATCTTGAACTCCAGACGAGGTTTTGAACGAATGTTTATAAATTAATGGAATTTCTTGTTCCAAGGGCTGAACTTATATATTATCGATATGTGATTTCAGTTATCTGGCCTTACAATCAATTCGGTCTGAGTATTGTAAATGATATCTGATCAAATTCGAGATCGAAATAATTTACTATGACTTTGGGATTTTCATAATGTTAAAATAAAATATAATTGATATAAAAGAGAACCGAAGTATTTTCGAATCGTTCATTGGACCCTAGTAATAGATAGTTATATTAGATTCAGAGATATATCAGTATGATCTCAAGTCTTACGCATGAATTCAACACATTTTAGTTATTATCCTGAATATTCTGAACTCCATATTAAGTCTAGGGAAAAAAATTATTTAATCATTGACATTTATTGATTCAAAAGAAAACTAATCTAAACTAGATTATATTAATTTTAATTGAAATCCAAAAAAAAAATTGTTCTAGCCAACAAAATTTGACTATTTACTTTTGTCTTATTTGCGTTCTTTCTTCCTGAAATCCCTGAAATCCATCTAATACAAAGTTGAATATATATTTCATTTGTATCAGGGTATGGAATGCTTCCAGCTTGACTCTTGGAATGGCAAGAAAGTTATGGATTAATAAAATAATAATACACGTGAAATCTTATAAAGTCTTTCAAGGCCCTCAATTGAGCACTAAAACTGTTTGCAATTTCCGAAATTCTACTTTTCTTACTCCATTTAATTATCAGCCATCTTTCAAATAAAAATAAAAATAATCCAGTAAAAGCCAAGCCCACAGACAAGAACTTAAGATTTTTTCTGCAACTCTCAAATAGTTTAAAATAATGGGATTAAATATTTAATATTTTACTTCTTGTAAGAAAAAATGATGGCCTGTGTGGACCAGTGTATAGCGCACTGTCCCACAAAACAAGAGGTGCTTTATCTTTATCAAGTATAGTTACTCAATTTTATTATTATCTTACCAACAATTGATTATATTACCCAACAATTGATACCACCCTCGCCTTATGTCCATGTTAAACCATTAAATAACCATATATTTTGCGCTTGAAGAACTTTTTTAGCAACGTTCATTTTTTTCCGTTCTATTTTTATTATACCAACATTTTTCCCTTTTTCAGCCCCGTGCGCCATAAATAATGCTACACTTTATTATTTTGTTAAGCAGACAACATAAAACTTCAGCTCCAGCCCTGAACCAGTTAATGGTCCGCTGTACCGCTCGATACTTTCGACCTGACCCTTTCTTACGGGCAGCATTTTTATACAGCGCCACCGACAGAACCCACAAAATTTAACCCACAATCGCTTGTTATCAATACGTTTATGAGGTTGTACGCGTGTATGTGAGTCTGTGTCTGTGTTTTAATGGAAAATTTTTACTCCGATTGAATATGACCAAATGTAATATGCAACGTCTGGCGCCTTTTCCACTTATTACTAACAATTATTGAAATTCTACATGAAGATCTTAGTCTCGGCTGAAAATTGAGTTACAGCCATTTTGCCAACTTTTTTATTATTATTATTATATGGCCATAACAACCCTATTGGGTCAAAACCCGAAGCACTATTTTCCTTTATTTATGCTTCCTTCACTGAAGAACTTTATTAACGCGGGTGGATTTCAAATCCTATGCCACAACCTAGTTTTAACGACATGAGTAGATATTATACCCACACCTCTTGAGTTTTTGTTTGTTTTTGAACCATCTCATTGGGATCTTGAGACCGGGTTGAGTTTTTAGCTAATCAGTCGGCGCTTCAGTATTTCAGTCAGTCAGTTTAGACCTGCTTCAGGATACATTATGGGGGGTCCCTTGATATTGAGAGAATCGGTCAGCTAGAAATTTGGGGGTATACAATATTCTGATTCACTAACTGATCCATTTCTCAAGTGGGTGAATAAATTGAAATCCATCATCATTATTATTATTATATGACCATAAAAAACCTATCGGGTCAAAGCCTTAAGCACCATTTTCCTTTTATCTGCTTCCTTCATTGAAGAACTTGTTTTTACGTGGGTGGATTTCAAATCCTACGCCACAACCTAGTTTTTCTAGGAGGGTCATACCTATCGACATGAGCGGGACTTGAACTCGCACCTCTTGTTTGGCGGGACAGTGCGCTATCCACTGGTCCACCGAGGCCCCAAATTTTTAGAGAGTTAAATTAAATTTATAGACTAGATTACTGAACGTAATGGAATAAATTAATTTTTTTTTAATTGTTAAAATATATTGAAATCGTATGAAAAATAAAGCACTGCTTCATTGTTTTCTCATTAGCTATTTTTATAAATCTTTTTCGATATATAAATCGATAAATAGTAATATTCACATTCGTATAACAAGTTTCTTAGACCAAAATTTGCATAAGGAAACAAAAGCCACATTATCGTAGCTTGATATTTCAAAAGGTCAATGTGTGAGCAATGTGTGAAATATAGTGATTGGTTTTTCGAAAATTTTAAAAAATTTCTGGCATACGAAAGCCTTCATACCCTTTTTGATTGACTTTATTACGTTGCGTCACGTAACGGGGGAAAAAGACAACAACATTCTAGGAATTGACTTATTTAAATATAAAGCCCCCAAATTATATTTTGATTCAGGCTCATATCCATATAACCATGATGTTGTCAACGGGATTAAGATTTTGGCTGTAGGTAAAGTCCCACATTATACGGCCGAGAAACAAACTTCGATCTTTGAGTTTTATGGGGTTTTTTTCTGTACCGATATTTGAGGTACTTAAAAAATATATTTTAAGAGATTATAAAATCAAATAAAAACCATGAAGCTTATATATTCGTAGAAAGTACGTAAAAGTCGTTTCCAGTTAAACCATTAAAATTGCATGACTCATGCCAATGTTACCGATTATCGGGCGAGCTGGGCGAGGTCTCTGAAATTTGTCAGATATGCTTATATTATCTTAAAGTATTAAAGTTTGTAGCTCTTATGGTGTCAAATATCAGTGTCGACTCGGCTATTTATGCTGTTCGAGAATACATATATTTTTTGGATTTCCCACGCCTTCCTCAAACTGTTACATACATTATAACCCAAACAGTGTGAAATATGTGCCAAATTTTAAACCAATAGTTTGCAAAACGAGTAAAGTTTTGAACTAATTCAACTTTTGGAAATATGGTAGCTATCTGACATAGTTGTTCCATCGTGATTCATCCATCCATCCATCCATCGTGATCAACCCAAAATCTTTAAAACATGGGAATTATTGAAAACATCGGGCTTTGGTTATATAGCAGCTGTAACCCAATCTATTCAATTTTGTAACTTAGCGTCAATATGGATTTAACCTAATATCAAAAAAGTGTGCTCCATCCAATTCCCATAGCCTTGTAAGTCCCCCAGAGAAATCAGTTCAGAAATAATATTTGGCAAAGGAATATCAAATATTTGTTCAGGCAGATGGTGTCTTCATGAGAAAACTCAATGAAAACTGGGAGTGGAAACCACGGGAAAATATGCAAAGAAGGATCGTAATACTCCAAAGTGCTCGTGAATTGCTCATTTTTGGTTTTCGTTTTCAGTAAACCCAAAAAAAACAATTGAATGAACCGATTGACTGAAGCCCATTTGGCATATGGCGTCGGGCATCTCCCTGACTCACATTTGGCAAGTTTAGCTGCTGTTCCTATTGCCGTCACTTTATATTTATTTAGCAGCCCCCCTCCGATTCCCCCTCATCTCGACCCACCTTCAACCATTTAGGGCGGGGAGTGGGCGGGGCGCACAGCATCCTGTGCTAAATATATTTGAAAGGAAATTGATTTGCGGCAGGAGCAAAGCAAAAGTCAAACATCGACAATAAATACGTTGAACAAGTGAAAAACATGGCACAAACATGGCAATAGATGACTAAAGGTTATCCTGGAATTTCGAAATAAATTTAGCTAGACTTAGGATGGCAACTATAGTTTTTAACGATAGTTCTCAAACAGAGTCATATGAAGCTTTTGCCCTAAAAAAAACCATAATTATAATTATACTTAATATACTCTTTTCTTAGAAAATACTATATTGAATGAATCGTCGTAGAGCTCCAAAAGTACCATTCAGAATGGTCAGGAGGACAAAAGAAATCGATTGAGCCATGTCCGTCTGACATGAAACTTGGCATATAGCCGTTAGTATATTGGAGAATCGTTATTATCTACTGTTTCACGAAATTTCATAAGGATCTGACTTCTATATCATATATTTGCCCATATTTCCATTGTATTTGACTTAAAGTTCACATACTCCCAAGATTCGTTATTATCTACGGCTCCACCAAATTTTATAATGGTCAGATTTCTATATTTTGTGGTTGCCATACAACCATAAATTTTTTGCCTTTATTTCCCATAGCTTCCAACGTATTGGGCTGAACATTTACATACTCCCAAGATTCGTTATTATCTATCGCTCTATTAAATTTTATAAGGATCGGACCATTATATCATATATTATATAGCTGACAAATAAATAACAGTCGGATTGGCCCATATTTCTCATCTTTTCAAACGTGCCTATGCCCAAGATTAGTTATATTAACCTCTATTATTAGTATTATATGGCCATTACAGCCCCATTGTGTCAATGAAGCAATATTTGTCTTTTTTTCTGCTTCCTTCACTGAAGATCTTTCTTTTACGTGGGTGGAGTTCAAGTCCTACGCCCCCAACCTAGTATTTCTAGGAGGCCATGCCTATCGAGATGAGAGGGACTTCAGCACTCACCTCTTGCTTCAGGCCAGTGCGCCATGCACTGGTCCACCGAGGACCCAACCTCAACCTTTATTTTCGAGAAGAGTCTGAAATCTTCGAGGCGCCTGAGATAATATTTCCTTAAGTTTTTCATTCCCATTTTCTTATCTGTGTCATTCACCTGCTCGCTGTTGTGTGTATATCCTCTTTGCTTGCCATCACTTACAGGGTATAACAAACAGCTTCATTTTATATAGCTTGGCGTCGCGACATTTCCTTTCGCCGAAAATTGTTCAGTTGGCTGCACTTTCAGTGACCCACAATCCACCAGTCCGCCGACATCTGCCGGTGGCTGCCATTTCGTTGGCCGTGTGCCACATCAATCCATTGAAGCGTGCCACATCATGCATGTGGGAGGACCCCCCGCCCCCCAGACAAGCCCCACTCTGCGTCATCGGAGAGAGTCAAAAACTTTTGCACAATGCCCAGTACCACCCTCTCCCCATCTGCCCACCCGAAGTCCCCACCACTTCCCGCTCTGTCCATTGCCTTTGTAGAAAGCAACATAAATTGTTTGGCTAATTGCAAGTGGCTCTCCGTCTGTCTGTCGGTCCGTCTGTCTGTCCGTCTGTCGTCGGCAGCTGCTCAAGAAAACTGAAAACTGGAAAACTGTGAAAAGCAACAACGACAACAAGGAGAACAACAACAAAAGCCCAAGACCTAGTTGGGGGAAAACAATGCAGCGATGCTCCTCCAGCTTCTTCCTTCTTCCGTCAGCTTCAGAGCCTTCAGAGCCTCCGCTCCAGCTACTCCTATACCATACTATACTATACCATACCATACTGTACTATACCATTCCATATTCTGTATACCCTAAGTATGTGCGGGTCGCCATTGTGCGCGTAATTGGCAGGAAAAACTTGGGCATAAAGCAAACAAAACCGAAACAAGGACATTGACAGTGCACAGCGATGGAGCAGGGGGACAGCGAGACAGTGCGAAAGAGACGAGAGTTCACGCTCGGCTGCATCCTTTGTCTTAGGGGGGCGCCAGAGAGAGGGGCCATGGGGAGCACAAAGATCTGATTTAAAATGTTCACAGTTCTCAAGCGCATCAACAAATAAGATGTTCTACACCAACAACAACGACAACGAACTGCAACAGATTTAATTAAAGGACGATTTGCCTTTGAGCATTCCCCCAAAATAATGTACTAAAAAGGCGAAGTAAAAATCAGGCTTTCCTTTATTTCTACGATAGCTTCATAAAACAATGGTCATTCTAGTTATAAACGCTTAGCCGCCAGGTGACATAATGCATTTTTCACTTTTTGCCATATTGGCCCTTTATCGGCCTATTCTGACTCTTATAACTTCGTTGTTTATGATCCGATCCTTCTGAAACTTTTAGAATTGGTTGATGACACTGTTATAAATATATATTGTAGAATTTGAATCATTATGATAGGGATTGTCGACAATATAAGCACTTATTTAATTTGGGGGGACCAATTTAAGGACGGACGGACGGACGGACGGACGGACAGACAGACGGACGGACGGACAGACGGACGGACGGACATACAGACAGACGGACGGACGGACGGACGGACGGACGGACCGACGGACCGACGGACAGACGGACAGACGGACAGACGGACGGACGGACAGACGGACAGACGGACAGACGGACGGACAGACGGACGGACGGACAGACAGACAGACAGACAGACGGGCGGACGGACGGACGGACGGACGGACGGACAGACGGACAGACGGACAGACGGACAGACGGACGGACGGACATGGCTAAATCGACTTGGCTATTTATACTGATTAAGAATATATATGGGGTGTGGCACGCCTCCTTCTGCCTGTTACATACATTTCCACAAACTTATTTTACCCTTCATATCACTAAACACTATTTCCCTTTATTTCTGCTTCCTTCACTGAAGATCTTTTTTACGTGGTTGGATTTGAAATCCTACGCCACAACCTAATTCTTCTAGGAGTCTCACGCTAAGTACATGAGTGGGACAGGAATCCAGAATTCTTCTCCGGCGGGACAGTGCTCTATCCACTGGTCCATCGGGGACATACATATCCACCAAACATTGTAGCTAAAATATAATAATCATGACAATATTCTCAAAGTATTTATCTGATTTATCTGATATTATCTCTATGGAAAAATTATTGACTCGATATCTCATCTTCACTTTTTTCGAAAGTTAGGAAACAAAAATGTCATACAACTAAAAGTCAATTTTCATCATATATTTTTCAAGCTATTGGATTGATATTTCACACACTCATAAGTTTCTATACTATAAATTATGGGTGTGACATTTCAATCAAAAATCTCGGCTAAGCTGTTGCTTGGAGGTCTTTGAGATTGGAGACGTAGTTTGAACTAATTTTGCCAATTTTGCTCTTGATCCTCGCAAACCCAAACTGGGAGTAGATCGTAGCGTTTACATGGTATGTATGGACACTACACAGGATCCTGAGCACTTTCTTTTCGAGTCCTTGGATTTGTATGCCATTACTTATACCGTATATCCATGTAGGCTTTATTATAGCCTTTTAGACCAGCAGTTTTACTTGAAACTTAAACTTGGGGTGCCACCCCATCAACCAGTACAGCTTCCTGACTTTCTCCTCCGCTTTCTTAGAAACTGCGCCCTCCACATGAGGCGACATCTAAAAACATACCCCGATATTTTAAGGCTAGCTCGTTTGGGTTTCCTCTCTGAGCGCACGTTGGTTTATATTAATAAGCTGAGTTAAATTAGAACTTTATTTCGACATATGTTTTGTGTCTGCGAACTAATAGGTAAATATTATAGACAGACCTGGGTACTAAGCCATAAGCTTCGGAATATTTTCTATTCCAATATCTATATAAGATGTTTTCATATATTTTCACGCATTACCAATTAGTTAATCAAATGTAATACATTTTAAATTTAAATGCAATTTCTATTATAATACCCGAATCAGTAGTTCCATAGGCAATAAACCTAACTTTATCCAATGGTCTAACCAAATTGTGCGTAGTGCATAAAATTAATTAAAACAAGTAAGAGGGCTCTAGTCGAGTGAGCTCGACTACGAGATACCCTGATCGCAACAGTGCAATGGAGTCAGAATCGCGTAATACTGTTACACATATTTACACACACTTTGGTGTTTATGATCCGATCCAAAATTTTCGGGATTGCTTAATGACATAGTCATGAATATATACTCTGGAATTCAAATCATTAGGATAAGGATTGTAGAAATTATAAGCACTCATTTCCTTTGGGGGGACAACTTTAGAATGGACTAAGATCTTGGCTGCGTTTTTCTGCATGGTATCTATTGTCATTTGGGGGTCTCGGTAGCCCAGTGCATAGCGCACTGGCTTGCCAAACAAAGAGACGTAGGTTCGATCCCTGCTCAGGTCATTTGACTTGACCCTCCTAGTTTGGATCTAGGTTTTTGGCGTAGGACTTGAAATCCACCCATTTT
>JBANCY010001197.1:0-13062 GCA_037040045.1 Phorticella flavipennis | reverse complement strand
AAAGCAAAAAGCCTCGGCAGAGGAAGATGCTTCAGGTTTGTGACCCGATAGGGTTGTTATAGCCACATAATAATAATAATAAAAAAGTATTTCAGTGAAGGATGCTGGAAAAAAGGACAAAGAGTGCTTCAAGCTTTGACCCGATAGGGTTTTTATGGCCATATAATCATAATGGGTACAGGTTATAACAACTCGGATATGGAAGATACTGATAGTACTTGTTTACTTTTGGGACTATGCTTTAAATTAAGTTTTTATACTTCTTACAGGTCAATGTTTTAATCCATCTCAATACAATGGCGAGTTGTAGGACTTTTTGTGGAGCAGATTCCAGAAACAAGTCAAAGAGTCGTATAAAGCCAACGTCGCACTCCTCCTTCAAGTGCCTGTGGTAGCATCTTTAAGAAAGTTAAAGTTTATATGGGAATTACATATATACTGGGATCTGAGTCTATCTTACTCAATTTCAGCAGCTCTATCACCGCGTTTTTTCGCTTCGTTGTATTTCAAGGCCCAATTCAAGGTGGACGCATCTCGGAACAAATACGAGAGTACGACTTTCCAAAATAGGTTCTTGTACTTGGCGGGTTTTTGGCCCTGGTTGCTCACAATAAGGCTACAAATGGCATGGAAGTTATTTGGTTTTTGCATCAAAAAGTCAACTTATCCCAAGCGAATCTTACATATTAGTATATATAAGCGATGTCAGAATCATGGGCAATGCTATGGACATAATGGTCCAGTAGCTATATGCATAGTATTCCGTCATCCAGTAATCATAGGCCAGGCACCAGTTCATAACGAGTGTGACCAGGCGCATAACTGCAGATACTCCGGTCAAAACAATGCTGATCCTTGTTATGCCGTGGCTCAGAGTTGGGACCTCAGTGTTGTGCTCCATGGTGAAACGGAAACTCCAGAAGTGGCCACCAGTTCTCCAATCATTTAATAATCATTTTTATTAATATTACGACTATTTCGGTTATTATTTAAACTTTGAACGTTGTTTTTCTATGCTGCCTTTTAGAGATGCGCTGACCGAGCTCGATCAGTTATCGATTTATTATTACTAATTTGAGAAATAATCTAAATAATGTCGAAAAATACCAATGTTTGTTGGCAGATCGATAAATTCAAATGATATCATATTATAATTGGGGTGTTGCCTTTTAGACTGGAAATAATTCATTTGAAGATTTGCGAATATCATTAGATTTATTTTCATTATTGAATGTCAATATTTAATTTTATATTATTTTGTAGGGTTTTTATCTCATATTAAATTCTTTAAAGTTAAGATCTAATCAAATATTAGAATGTGGTTCGGAATATGATTTGCTTCGTGGGTAAAGCAAAAGGAATAAGAAATTTGTATCAATGTTTGTTACGTGCAGAAGGAGACCGGGATTCCATAAAGTGTATACATCCTTAATCAGCATCAATAGTGGAGTCAATAAAGTCATATCCCTCGATGTCAGCGACTAAAAGAGCCAAAGACTCCAAATTTTATACATACGTAGATCAAGTTTATTTTCAATTACCTGTATATTCTCACCTGTAATTGGATAAAAATAGTTACCAAATTTGGCACATAAGTTCTTTATCAATATCATGGCACTTAAATATTTTTGAACACGCGTCCTCTTCTTTCGTAAAACAAAAATTTTCAAAATTTGACCTTCGTATTGGGTATAGATACCTAAATATTAGCTATAAGCCTACTCATTATTTTATTGCGATCGAATATAAACTTTGAAACCTATTCAAGAATTAATTTTATAATCAGGGTACAGTGTAAACCGTATTCCAGCTCTCTCAACGCGAGCTTTCTCCATATTTTGAAGAATTTCAGACAGCGATTTTTCCTATCATTTTTTTTTTGTCAAAAATAGTTTAAGATTTTGGATTTTTTGGATCCTTTGGACACTCGTTATCTTCCGATTAACAAAAATATTTTGTTTACAATTATCATTTTAAAACATATAACATAACTTTCTTTTGAAATGACGCTGCATATCTGGATTGGAGTTCTTAAGGATAATTTCCTTTTTATCTATCAGCTCCAAATTTCAAAAGGATCGGACAACTTTACCATGGAGCCGTCTATTAAAGATTTTGCTCATATAAGCAATGTTTTTACATTTTTCACACAGTTAGGTTTGTTTAATACACTCCACTAAATTTTAGACTAATCGGTCTATAAAGGTCTGCATTGTTTTGCATATTATCTTATCTTTAATAGAAATTGTTCTAGACCGACCGAATGGGACTGTCACACAAATAGCTGAGTTCTGTGCAAGGTATATATTAGGTAAGGTTAGGATTTACGTCAATATATTATATATAGCTCCGAGAAAGAAGAGAGTGAAATCTTCGGTGAGCCGAAGATAATGCATTCTCTCTTGTTTATATGGTATTCACAAGTCGTTTGCGGCTTAGCTAGGGGCAAGTAATAATACCTGTATTTTTTAAAATCTGAATTCATTACGCTAAATTATAGCTTGTTTTACTACATTAAAGTCCAATTTGAGGTCAATAGTCTGAGAAACGAAATTGTTGCATGATTGAGTAAATTAATAACAAATGGAAAATCTTGTATTATTTTTATAGTCTATGGGACTAGTTTCTTCCCAACGATAGTATCGGATTCTTAACGGGGAGAGCAGAAGTTTCGTACCATTTGACCACAAGTTCTAAAATTACATATATTGGAATCGTATTTCCCCATTGAGCGCATCAGCAAAAGGGTTAAAAAACGCATTTGCGGTAATAAAAAAGCCTATATATATTATAATTACTTCTCTTTATTTGCACAATCTTCTTGCATTTACAAAAATAATAATCCCGTTTCCTGCACCCTAAACCATAGTGGGTACATACATATTTTCCGTATATAGAGAAATCGAGTTGTACATGAGATTTCAGTTTAGTCATAAGAGAAAAATAATGAGTGCACATAATAATAATAGTAGATTGAACTTTGAAGCCAACTTCGGGGAGGTTAAGCCCGTTTATGCTTAAAATACTTTAGACAAATTAAAAATAGAAATAACTCGTTTGGCCTCTGTAACAACAATTAAGATAAGATACTTAGGATAGGATCGTAGCCGAATACCAAATATTCTAATTAATATTTGCATAACATTCAAGAAAAACAAGACTTGATAGTATAATAGTAATTCCTGGACTCTATGGAATGCTAACCATCTGAATATAATAAACTTTCGTATCTTAGTCTAAGCGGGCAGGGAAGAAAGGCTAAGGTTGGGGAACGCGACCGACGCGGCGGAAGTTCCCCGATTCGAGCATGCACCGTTTATAAGGCTATCTAATGTATATCTGTATACAGATCACTTAAGGTAGTTCAATCTAGAGATGAGAAATAGCATCATAAGAGCGTATAAGAGTGGCACGCTAATTGCATAATTGCCGGCCAGGCGGCTGCCGGCGTTGCCAGTTAGTGGCAATTGATGGTAATTGCGGCACAGTGTCTCGTTCCGTATGAAGTTGAACATCGATTCGATGAGGTTGGCTGGCGTGATTTTGGTACACTGCTCCAAGTGACGCACGATGCACTGTTCCAGGCTCTTGATTTCGTGGCATTGTTTCTCGCCAATGACCAGCTTGGGAATTTTTTGTTTGATTTGGTTGGTGTCCTGCAGTTCGGGATCGTTGAGGTAGGAGGAGAAGGTGCTGTTCACGCACTGCTGTATGTTATCCTTTTGCGACTCGAAGCATTCGGGTCCTTCCTCGGCGATAAACAAAGCGATTTGATCGCCATCCTTGTGGCACACGAAGTTCAACAGGCTCTGCACGATACGCTTAACGACCTCCTTGCTCTCCTGTTCCTCCGCATCCAGGCACGGCATTAGCTTGGCCGTAAACACCTCGAAGCAGTCCACGGCATTGCCGCGCTTCTTGCAGTACTTGTTGAAGACCAAGTCCAGCTCGCCCTCGGGACTCGCCTCCTGGATCTCCTGCTGCATCGTCGTATAGTTCACGATGTTGTTCATGCACTCGGTCAGCTCCATGAATCCCGACTGTATGTCGTTAAAGGCCTGCTCGCCCAGCTCCGAGCCAGACACGTCCACGCACTTCTTGTGCAGGATTTCCTTGGCATCGTCGTAGCTGACGTTCGGCTTGACGAAATCCTCCGGCAATTTGCTCTGCAAATCAAGCTTATCGAAATTCGATTGCGCCGCAGCTGGATACACTACGCAAATCGAAAGCATCGACCACAGCCAAATCCAGGTGCAGGCTGGCAGCTTCATTGTGATGATGGTTTAAATAATAATAAAGGTGTGAATTAAAGACTTAATTCAATTATCGTTTCCTCTATTTGCGATATTCAGTTATGGACACGTTTTGCTCCAAATTTTAGTTAACAATTTTAGCGAATTCAATTAATTAATTATTTATCCAGTGCTGGATGCGCACTTGTACTTTGAATCCCCGAACCGTACGAATGCGATTTAATAATTAATTAGTCATTGTATTTATGTTCAGCTGACACAAAGATGGACCGAACTGGCATCGCCTATCGCAAGTGTTGGAATGAAACGGCTAATTGGATTAAAACTAAATCTAGCGACGGCCAGATACATCGATGTTTCTATCTCCTCTGCCCGCATCAGGTCGGTTTAAGCGCGTGCAAAATAAATAAAATTGATGCTCCAACATCTAAATAGGCCAACATTTTACAAGCATTTTTAAAAATAAAAGGTTAATCGCATTATTTTGTAGTATTTTTTGCTTACTAAGCACAGAATGTTTGGCGGGCTTTGGTTTTATGTTATCGATTTTAAAATTTTGCAATTATCGATAATATATATAAGTTAAATATTAACTAAAGAAAACTTAAAAATATTTATTTTTTATACAAGTTTTATTTTTTACTTTTTTATATTGTCATGTTCAGAAAAATTTTTTTGAATAACAATTTTGGTATTTTTGCTTTTTATCTTGTTTTGCGCACCTGTTTCATTTATTCAATGGTTCGATAGGCACTATCGATAAATACCTGAAGTTTCGCAAAACTGGCCTACCTGAAACGAACTAAGAGCGGGAGATTTTGCATTTATTTCAATTTTGGTTTCGATTGAGTGTAAAATATGTGTGATACTGGAAATCTTATTGACTTATCCGATTGGGAAGAGACAACAGCACAGGCACAGATAACAAATAGCTTCAAAGGACCATATGATCCTTTCGACGTTGTGGAAAAGGAGGCCTGTATCAAGGTGAGCATTCGCACTTGCGCAGACACACACAGAGACAGTGCGCTATCCACTGGTCCACTGTGGCCCCAAAGTATATATATACATACACACACATATACATGTATATATATATATATATATATATATATCTTTATAGGGCCTTCATTCCGAAACAGTTACCGTTGCTGATCATGAACCTCCTTGTATATCCATGGACACGGATGAACCCAGAAATGTCGTCCTAAGTCACGACTCCAGTCAACTGAAATTACAAAAACAACTGCTCATCCTGAACGCCTTCAAGCACTCCAATGCGAATACCCCGGCGCAATCCACCAAATTTTCCCGTACTGCCGCATATATTGAGAACTCGATCGAAAATCTACAAATGATATCGGCTGAGTCGCCCATTAAGTTGGTCGATGAGGATGAAGCGATGCCTATGCCTGAGCCGGAGCCGGAGCCTGAGCCCCACTCTATGCCTGATCAACAGTCTGAGCCAAATTCCAGAACCGAATCTGAGCCCATTAAAACTCAGGAATCAAATGACAACGTATGCTCTAATACGGAGTTCAACGCACGGTTGAAGCTGCTGCGAATCGAATATGAGAAGCAAAAATCGGCAACAAATACAAAAGAAAACCCATCCCAAGACGTTAACCAGCTTTTGCAAGAGCTGCATCATCTGGTTGAGCAGCATGTAGATATAGTCCATAGGGCACAATTCAATAGGGTCTTGGAATCTCTGAGTGCCGCTGTGCAAGGCATTGGCTCGAATACAGCCGCTAATGCTGGCCAGGCTAGGGAATCCCCGCATATATACACGCGTCAAGGCACGTTTAACCTTGATCGACAACTACAGGTAAGTCCAACATTATAGTTCTTAGTATGCCACAATAATCAATTTGAACTTATAGCAAAAGGAAACCCCTACCGAAAATCCTAATTTGGGCACTGCTAGGAAAGTGGAAGATTTTCCGGATGCCATGGCTTGTTCATCGTCTACTTTCAACGGCGACAATTTGTCCAGTGATAAGCCGGCATTACCATGTATCGATGACGATTTCCAGCATGCAATACCCGATAAACAAGTAACCGAAGTAGTTAATGAAAATCTGGCCTTTCAAATAAACGAACTTCTGGAGCGACACAACCTTACAAAGTTGCATATAAGCGACAATGAGCCACGGCGTCAGTCATTCGACCCAAACGCTGCTAAAACGGGTGCAGGATCTACTGTCATCCTAGTAGTTAATTCCAACCAGCCTCCTAGCTGCATTGTGCATCCTACTTCAGTGGTAGAAAGTACCCTACCTGCTGGCCCGATGCGACGACGTTCATCGTCGCTCTCATTGCACGATAAGACGCAGAAGGAAAGACAGAAATCGTTTGTGAAACAGAATTCTGCCGGACACCCGAATACCAGTCCATCTCTACCCTTGAAAGAGCTATCGGTTGTAGCTGACAAATCGAATGTGATGGCTGGATTTAAGCGGCGCAACTCTTTCTCAATAGCCACTGGCAAAATAGGCGTCACATCTGCTGCAACAGCAGCTGCACAAAGCAAAATTCTTTTCACCGCGAATCGCGGCAAAATCTCGAATCTAAAAGAATCGATGAATCCATCAATCAAATCCAGTGCACCCACTAAAGCCAATATACCCATTAAACACGTTATGCCCTCGAGGATCGCTGATGTGTCGTTTGCCTCAAATGCATCCCACTCGGTTCTCGAGACCCCGATTCCTCAAAGAACCAAGCCTGGCGGAAGGCTTTTTTGCACCAGCACCCCAATGCCGACTCAAATGCGCACACAACAACGCCGATCCCAGATCCAGAAGCCAGTGAGCACCTATACGAGCTACGCGAAGAAAACAACACAGTAAAAACCGTCGAAAGTAAATTTTTTAAAAAAAATTTACATCCGTCCAGATGGGCGAATTCATATTCCTTATTGACTATACCTTTTATAACTGTTTTGAATTTGCCTCCATTTGTTTTTGTAATCTCTATCTCTGCGATGACACTATTGTCCTCTTATCTGTAGTTTGCCAAACTCAAGTTTTTAGTTTAACAATGTAATAAAATTAAAATTAATTTACCTGTTGTTTTGTTGGAATGTATGTAACAGGCAGAAGGAGGTGTAACAGACCCCATAAAGTATATATATTCTTGATCAGCATGAATAGCCGAGTCAATATAGCCATGTCCGTCTGTGTAATCGCGCCGATCTCAGTAACTACAAGAGCTAGAGATTCCAAACTTGGCACCAAGATCCGTGTATAGCATACGTAGTACGAGTTTGTTTCAAATGATAGTGATGAAGTGGATATAACTGCCGCAATTTTTATGATTATGTCATGAAATTTGGTATGTAGGTTCCCATAATCCCTATGCAGAAAGTGGCACCGATCGGAGTATAAACACCGAAGTTATAAGACTCAGAATCGGTGGAAAATGGGCTAAAATGGCAAAAGGTGAAAAATTCATTATGTCACCAGGCGGCTAAACCTTTATAGCTAGCAGCAATTCGGCATGTAGGTTTGATAATGCCCAATTAAAGAAAGATTTTCAACACGCGTATTCGGAAATATTTTTCGAACGTATGCTGAGAGTTTCAATTCGATCGGATAATAATTACTGAAGTTATTCGCGAAAAAATGTGAAAAGTCAACTAAGGTGACGCCGGCTGAAGCGGCGCCGCTGTATGTAGCGGTATTCCTCGACCGGGAACAGGGTAACCCGCAGTCGAGCACTCTCGACTGGCAGCACTCTATCTTGTTAATTTTATTTTATATTTTTATTATTATTTTTTAATTGCCTTCGAGGCAACTGATTTATCGGTTAATGGTATAATTATAATTATTGACTCATTTGCTATTGAGCTTGCTTTTCAGAATGCTCAGCTGAGTCAGGCAGTTGTCCCGATAGAGCCTCCGTTCGGCCAATTTGTCGAGTGGCACCATATCGCACAGTTGCTGCGCAATGTTGACGGCAGTTGGTCCCTCCATTTTTGGAGTGGCTCCCATTGTCTCGCTAACGGCATAGATTGTCTTTGAGTAACGCTCGAAATAGTTGGTCATGCCCTCGGCGTTTAGATGCGCCGTCTCCAGCGGCCCAAGGAAGGCATAACGCATGCCCAGGCCATCGCTCATAACGCTGTCGATGTCCTTGACATCGAGTATGCCATCTTCGACCAGACGCCATGTCTCGTTTAGGATGGCGTACTGTATGCGATTCAGAGCAAAGCCCTCAATCTCGCGCGATAAAGTGACCGGCTTTTGGCCAATCTCTTCCATAATCTCCCGAGTCTTTTGTACGACTTCTGGTTTTGTCCAGGGAGCTGGCACGATTTCAACCAATGGCACATAATAGGGCGGGTTTACGGGATGCGAGACAACCACCTGGGACATTAAAAGTAAAAATGAGATTACATTTTGAATGACAGCAGTCAGAACCTTATTTATGGAGTCGAAGCTATCTCTTGTGTAGTTTTCCAAACCTCAAGCAGTTGGTCAAATGACAGAGATAAACACAATCGGAACGGGAATTTTGATAACTTGACTCACATTTTCTTTGTGCTTTAGGGTCGCTGTGAAGAGAGATGGCAGGAATGTGCTGGTCGAACTGGACAATATGGTATCGCTTTCGACAACTTCATCGAGTTTCTGGAACAGATCCTTCTTCCATTCCAGTTTCTCGGGTATGCATTCCTGTATAAAGATAGCACCTTTGGCCAATTCCTTGAGGTCATTGGTGCCCGAAATGCAACTGGATTGCTGTACTGCATTCAATTTGCCACGTAGCAGACCCTTCGACTCCAAATCGAGCAATTCCTTCTCGGTGGCCTTGAGGGCGCCCTCCACCTGCCCCGGCAGAATGTCATACAACACCACCTGGTAGCCAACCGAGGCAAAAAGCATCGACCAAGAGCGTCCAATGAGGCCGCTGAAAGTGAAATTACAACGTCAGTAACCACAGAGAGGGATAGAGGTACACAACGAGGGCGGGTGCATCGAGAGAGTATTCTCACCTGCCCACGATGCCAATTTTAGCATTCCTCTTCAAATCAGACATTTCGCGTTGGAGTCTCCGCTTTGCTTTCGATGCAGAATCTAAGAACTCGTAAACCGCATTAGACGGAGCACTTAGCGCGATTGAACATTTATACGGCCAGAGCAACCGGTTTATAAAACTCGCCACAACCGACTTACCCCAAGCGATAACAGCCAAAGGTGAACGCGACCTACATATGTACGCCGACACCCAACAGTGCGATGTGAGCTGCTGATTTCAAGAAAAAAATTAAAACAATATATGTATACATATATATACATATACATATATGTATATATATATAGAAAAACAGATAATGGACAAGCGAATTCAACTAGTTTATTACCGCCGCCGAACCAAATCCATCAGCAGCAGCTGCGGCGGAGAGCCGCAGGAAACAAAGAACCCACTAGAAAATTGGAGCATGCAATGACGTTTGCACAAATTTGAAAAGATCCTATATTCTTTCGGAAGTTTAAGCTGAACTTGGGAGAACGTTAGATAATAAAGAAGTTGAAAATATAGACAAAAAACAACTTTTAGTTATATTATGTTATATTATTATTATTATATGGCCATAACAACCCTATCGGGTCAAAGCCTGAAGCACTGTTTTCCTTAATTTCTGCTTGCCTCACTGAAGAACTCTTTTTTACTTAGGTGGATTTCAAATCCTACGCGATAAGCTAGTTTTTCATTAGTGGGACACGAGCTCGCACTTCTTGTTTGGCGGGACAGTGCGCTATCCACTGGTCCACCGAGACTATATTATACAAAGGTCCGATATAATCAGTTCGAACAAAGCAGGCGAATTTTCAAGTTTCGTTAACTTAAAGACGGAAAGACTAGTTTAGCTTACATAGAGACGGACAGACGAACAGATGAACAGACGAACATGGCAAAATCAATTTCTTCTTTTCCCCCAAACTTTTTGGATGTTTACTTTTCTCTATGTATAATTTCTATAATCTCTATAATGTGTAAATCAAAAGCGAGAATTTCCTACTCTTTTCGATCCTCCAGCAACTTCATGATTTCCATGTTTATAGCTTAAAATTTGGTGGAACAATAGAAATTTAAACATATTTAATATTTAATAGTAAAAGCTTGAAAATTATAGTAAATATGGTCTAACTTGACTTTTAGTTGCATGGCTGCTATATAATATAGCAAATGTGCAGTGATTTTATAAAGAAGGCCCTGTCTCAAGTTTCATTATGATATTTCAAAAACTAAAGATCCAATTTTAATCAAATTACGAACATGACCACATGGGTTTCTCTTTCCTTCTAAAAGTCGCAGTAGTAACTTGTAACTTTCTTGAAATTAAAAATATGCTATATACGTAATTTTTTTTAATAAATACACAAATGAGTGTTTGGAAATCATATTTCCAGACACTGTATATAAAAGGTCTATAAATATAAAACAGCTTTTGATTCACTCAAAATCTGGAGTTGTTTAATTGTTTTTGTATGAATATAAAAAACACCTGATCAAACCAGGTATTTCTTAAAAAATTCCAAACTAAGTAATCAATTTTTGACTGAATTTATCTGATCTATAGGTTGTTGATCTTCCCCATAACAAAATAATACGAAACACTTAATTAGCAAGCTTTCAGGTATTTTAGATGAAGTCTAACTAAATAAATTGGGTATGTTTAGAGCAATTCAACCTAAATTAAATAGGGTCTGCTATATGTGGTGCAACAAAACTCGGATATTGATAAATTTCCTAATATTTCTAATAACTGATTTAGCTATGTTAGTTAGTTAAATATATGGTTATGTATGAAATTTTGAGGCAAAAAATTCAGATAAAGCCTCTCACTCTTGTGTTAAAAAAATGTGTCGAAATTTGAAAACAGGAGGTGGGTTCCTTTAGGGTTTATTCGAGCTTAAAATTAAAATTCTGGGCTTCTATATAGGTGTATATGCATATTTCTATTTCATCATGCAATCTGTCGATTAGCTCCGCAGCTTATTTCCAATTGGGGCTTTTGCGCGAAAAATGCCCTTAACTTGACATTTAATATTAATTCTCTTTTATAATGTTTACAGACCAAAAAGTGTCTATGTGATTTGTTATGTGTATATATAAATATACATATATGTAAGTATACCTATATATGTGTGTATGTATGTATGCGTACGCATAGCAGAAATGTAAATAAAACGAATAAATTTATGGTTATCAGAGATAAGATGAGTGTTTTGAGTGTTAAACGAAGAATAGAACAACATCTTTATGAAGGGGATCACATACCCAGCTTCAGGTGTGGATCGAGAGTGGGTTTTATCATATTACCAACATTGGGGGAAAAATCAATTTTCGGCAGACAGGATATGCGTTGAGTAATTCCTGCTATAAGGGAAAATTTCAGCGTTCACATCTTCCAACCATGGAAATCGTTATCATATCGCCAACGTTGCTAATCAAATGATTAAAACCTCATGAGTGTAAATCAAATGTTGTAATTACTAAATAATAATAATATTAATAAATAATTACTTGATGCAATTACTATGATCGCATATTATATAAAATAGACGTACTTGTCGAATAGACGAATAGACTATGCGATTTGTCACTCGATCTGGTGCATGAACGTGGTGAGGCTGAAAAGTTATGGACATGGTAGCCATATACCTAAACTTTTTCAAGACCTACGGAATAGGATTTTAACTTATAGCTTAAGTTATAAACATGAATTAAGGCGCCGCTACGGTATCAGTAGAGCTAGTTAATAAATATATAAATTTCAAAAATTACTTTTGTCATATTATCATACTTTTTGAAATTCTACTTTAAAATCCGAAAATTTTACACCCTTTTCGAAGATTTGAAATAGCGTACATAGTAGGTAGAGGTATAAAATATTTTAGACTCTATGAAAAATTTGATGTCTCTATGGATGATTAACACGCGATCAATATAAGAAAATAAATGGAACGATTTGTTAATTTTGCATAACTTCCGTGTTCATATGTGAATCCTTATGAAATTTGGTAGAACTATAGATAGGCCCCCTGTAATGAAACATAATTTAATTTTAATCCGAAAAAGAGTGTAATAAATATAAATAGGATGTCTTATTTAGAACTGGTTCAACCATGTCCGGGGAACGAGACAACCTCTGGGACACATTCTGAGCACCACCATAAGCTCGAACGAAATAGATTTGTTGGTTTTGATACAAGTTTGAAATTTTGGAATTCGCAAGTTTCCCTTACCCAGAAAACCTCTACAAAATTTGTTTATAAAGTGAAAAAATTAATTAAAAATCAATCACAATATATAAAAGGCAAAACAATTTCGGATTATCTGTACAGAACAGTTGTTACTACCCGCGTGATTGAAAAAGATTTCGATAGAATTCAGTTCTCACTCATGCAGCAGCATTTTATTAATTCGTATTCTAAGCACCTTAAAAGTACATATATCAAGAAGTGTTGTAATTCTAGAACAATAAATGAGAAATGAAAAAAAATTGCTGCTTATTCCACACGTTATTCATTTCGGTTTTGATACTTGTAATACTCGTAACCGTCCTTCGGTCCCATTCTCTGTGTAATTGGATGACGATGAGGTCTTCAATTAACTAACGATCGTATTTGCGTTCATTTTATATGGAGGTGTCGAGTATAAGTCGATAATAATTTGTAATGTGACATTGAAAAAGCGTATCACAGGACATTTGGCGACTTGACTGTTCGGTTCTGTGGTGTGAGAGTGCGTATTTGTATATATATATATACATACATACACACATACATATATATAT
>JBANCY010001196.1:0-13064 GCA_037040045.1 Phorticella flavipennis | reverse complement strand
GAACATTTTTATGTGGGTGGATTTCAAATCCTACGCCACAACCTAGTTTTTCTAGGAGGGTCATGCCTAAAGGCATGCCAGGATATAGGATGGAGAAATAAAGGAGCACTGCTCTTGTATTTTATACTCGATACTCTATAGACCAATTTTGAAGGCTTTAGCTCTATAGTATAGCTCTATAAAGTTAGTGCTATTTCATCGTATTTGAAGAGATCTTCCACATCGTCACAACTGCCAACTGCATACTATATTACAACAATACTAACTAACGCTTCATTCCCACTTTCAATGGAATGGGGTTATTATTCAATGACATAGGGGTTATCATCACGCAGTCCTCCAAAATAGGTAAGAGTTCGGTGGCTTTTCGTTACCATCCAAAATTAATGAGTCAACCGAAATAACAAAACACAATTTGTGTTCTTATAATTTCCCACAGCTTCGTCATAAATAAATTATTTGACATTTTCTCGCATTGTATTGAAATTAGTTATAGAGAGAGAGGTGAGGCATGGTGAGGCAGGTCGCATCAGTTTTGAGAACTGGGATAAAGTATTTCGATAACTGTCAGCCGACATCACTTGCGATTATCAATTAGAGGCGGCATCAGAATTGGCATCCAGTAAATGATTACGATTGCTTGACATTTACAGGACGAAGCCAAAATGGAAGTGAAGAATATTAGTCAGTTTGATTGATATATTGTATAATATGGTATTGTGGGCGGGTCGGGGCGAACGGAGGACCATTAAAATTTAATGAGCTACGAGAAATGACAAAAATAAATTCCAATACTGTCTGAATGTGACATGGATGTGTGTCAAACCAGATGCCAAATGGCAAAATTTATTTTTATAAAAAAAACGATGTTCGGGGAAAAAGGGAACCGGGCGGGACAGAAAAATGGATTAACTTTGGGTAGAGCTGGTAAAATGCAAATATTAATTGCAAAGAGTTGGACAGGTGTGTTGAGAGCAGAGTTGCTTAGAGTTATTAGTTAAACTACAGATTTGTTTAACTTTAAAACTTCTTATATATATTATTTACAGGGCAAGTGTTAGTCGTTCAGCTTTAGAAAAGCGCACAGCTCAGCATTTTTCGCCGTGCGACTGATTTAGCTCAATAATGCGACGTGTCTCTCAAGTTGATAAGGGTCCTTCGGCAACCGCTGTCAGCGGAACAAAATAAGTGGCAGGACAACAAGCACGAGTTCGTTATCTTTACCGCAAGTTAACGCTGCCACACGCCACGCCCAGTGTTGGACAATGGCTAAGGATACATCGGATTGAAACAGGTTAGCTGAAAGTGAAAACTCGAAGTATATATATTTATGCAAACTCATGATATGTTCCACTTTTAGAGTACTTCTTTCGCAACACTGGATGAACCATGGCTGCTAATGGGTGCATTTGAAGCAATAATGGATGGAAATCGGATATGAACATGCACCACGTTTTGAGGGCCTACAGAACCGATTCGCCATGGACCGTCTTTTTGCCGAAAAATCGAAATAGTGTTCAGGCATACTTCGAACGGAAATCAAATTCAGAAAGACCGATTACAGGCCGAAACGGTTGCCAAAAGGAGGTCTGAATAATGGTTTCGTGCTTCAACTGACCATAGGCCAAATGGAACAAGGATGGTCGATTCATTTTGAAAATTGCAGATTTTTTTGGTATTATATAATTGTAGTTTCTGTTAGAATTTATATGTAGCACTTATTAGAGTAAATAAAGTGCTAAAACGGGCTATATTACGGAATTTTTCACGTCTTATATATACAATAAGTCAGAAAGCTATGGTCGAGAGACCTCGACAAACAGATATCACTGATTGTTCAGAATGTCTTACGTCAAATTAATAATGAATCTTGAGAGTACGTGAACTTTCAGTCCAATATGTTTGAGAACATGAGAAATATGAGCCAAACCGATTAATGTTTATATGGCAGCTATATGATATAGAAGTCCGATTCTTATAAAATCTGTTAGAACGGTAGATAATAACGAATCTTGGGAGTCTGTGAACTTTCAGTCAAATACGTTTGAAAATATGAGAAATATGGGCAAAATCGAATTTGGGTTATGTGGCAGCTATATGATATATTGGCCCAATCGGGCCGATTCCGACAAATGGGCTGACTCATAGCAAAAGAAGGCTATATGCCAAGTTTCATACAGACGGAAAGACGGTCAGTCAGACGGACATGGCACATTCAATTTGCTTTGTCCTCCGGACCTATCTAAAATTAACTTTTGGGGCTCTACGACGCTTCCTTCATCACATACTTTCTGACAAAGTGAATATACAATTTTCTGCGAAAAGAGTATAAAAGATAAAAGAATTTTGGGCAAAATCACAAATAAAAAAGTATGATTTCAGGAGGACCATGCTTATCGACATATCCAGTACCTACTCCAATAAATTTTCTACAAGAAAGGCTATTTTAAGTAGAATCGGAAAGACCCAACCTTAAAAATGCTTCAAGTCCATATCTTTGAATCGAATCCATTTCTAGTTTTGCTAGAATCCTCATAAATAAAAAAAGATCTTTCAGTTTTTACTTTTTTTTTGATGCACCAAAAATTTATAGGAATTTTTATTACGAAATTATAAATTGCAACATTCGAACATAAAAAATGAACTTATTTTGTGAAGCAATCGGGTTTAGTTCCTTTGCTTCCGAACCTTTATGTGACGTCGTTTATTATATACGTTGGTGCCTAATTCGTGTTTTGTGTTTCGTGTTCCGTGTTTCCTAACCCAAAATTCGTGTTTCGTGTCTTGTGTCTCGTGTATCCTATCCATGTTCCATGTCTCGTATCTCGTATCTTGTATTGTTGTGTGTGATCCTATGTTTATTGCTTTGTTGGGGAGTTTTTGTTTGTTTTGTGGGGGGCGTGTCTCGTTCTATGTTTGTTGTGCCTTGCGTAAGTTTTTTTTTTATAATCAGGAAAAAAAAAATAGTAACAATTGCGGAATTTTGAGATCATCGTCGAATCGTACATTTACAATGTGAAGGTCGATTTAACGTTGGAGCCCTGCTTGATCATCGTATCCTTGTGCAACTGATATTGCAGGACGTTCTGTGGCCCGAGGCACAGGGCGTCGCGCATCTTGTGGCCAATCTGTAGTATGGCCTGCTCGTTGTAACCATTGGTGGTCCAAATGGAGATCTTGTTGCTCTTGCCGCGTATATTGACGACGGCACCGCAAATCTGATCCAAGTGGTCAAAGACCTCACCAATCATGCAGAGCAGCTGGGGAGTAAAGTCAGGAACAAAATCTGGGTATTATTTTGGTTATCTTTTACTTACCACATCTAACCAGAGTTTGTCCAAATCATCTTTAAGGATCTTATTCAAAGTGATCACCCAGCGTCCACCGTTATGATTGGCTGCATCCTCCCACATGGGACGTATGCCCTTCTTGAATAGCGAATAGTCGCTACCCAGTTTGATCTCAGATGGTGGCTTGATGTGGTTATATAGACTCCAGAAATCCTCAACCGTATCGAAGCTAGTAATTTCGTTTTGCATGTCCTCCCACGACTTGGTGCGATCATTCTCCAAGTACCACAGGGTCCATATGTTCTGCAATGGATGCTTCTGCATTGTGGCCACACGCATGGCGCCATCCTTGAGCACCTGGACACTGGATACCTGGCACTCGTCCTGATTAGCATCTCCGCCAGCTGAATCCATATCAATAGCTGCGGCAGCCCCGGCAGTGGGAGTCACGATTGTGTCTATATTTGTGTCAGTATCCGTTATAACCGGCTCTGCAGCCGATTCTAGAACATGTTCCGGCATCATGCCAGTGTTGACACTGACATCCACCTGCTCGCCCACCGGCGACAACATGGTGCCCTTGAACATTGACCTCGGATCGGCGAAATTCGTCATATTGTAAAAAAAAATGAAAGTCTTTTCTTCCAAATGCTAAACGAAACGAAAAGAAGAGAAAGTTAAGGAAACTCACGCGGGCGCCACCAAAGAACGGCAAAGGCCGGACGTACTCTTATTGAAATCCGTGAAATTTATGTAAAAGAAAGTCTCGGTTATATGATAAACGCACGGTGGCCGGTTTTTACATTTGAATGTTCACAATTTACAAAGTATATTAAATTGTTAACGAAATAGCTTTACGGAGCTGCAAAAGTCAACCGAATTATAAAGCTGAAAAATTTCTACAAAACAATTCATCTGATGTTTAGCTCAAGGGTTGCTCTCGATAAACTTAAAAGGCAAACGCTCACTAGATTCGGATTTTTCAACACTTTTTTTTTTTAATAAATTCTACAAAGACTTCAAAAATTTCGATTTAAGAACTTCTAAAACTTTTGACGGGTTTTATTATCAAGTTTGTTTTTCTATCTATCGATGTATCGTTATGCATAAAAACGTCAAATTACGGCTGGATTTAGATAAACTAGAGATAACCAACTCTATAAAACAAATAATCTGAAATTCAAAGAATTTTGCAAATTTATGTCTTTGACTCTTTTCTAAAATATCGAAAAATGTAGATCCCTCAAGAACCGATTTTTGCTACTTCCTTGCATACTTAAAGAATCGATTTTTTTCAATTATTGTGTAAGCTGATGGAAGTAAAAAAAAAACTTGAAATTGAACAACTTTTTTGGTTTCCATTCGATGCATCCCATATTATCGATAAGGCCCATAAAAATTAAGACGGACATGGGCATCGACTCGACTATTGATGCTACCTTACGCGGTCTGCCACGCCTCCTGTTACATACATTTCCATAAAACTATCAACCTTATTCCCATTTTTAAATGCGATCAGTATATAAAAGCTGTCCTTTTTTTAAGAACAGGAGATAGAAGAATATTTGAATTTTTAAAGATTTTATTAATATTTAAAATATTTTTATAATCAATATGAGCAATATGAGTTTTTATGTATATTCAATGAATTTTCGCAGAAAAGGAGGGGTGTATCAAATTTCACAAAATTTGGAGATAATAATACGATGGGCCTCGGTGGACCAGTGGATAGCGCACTGTCCCGCTAAACAAGAGGTGCGAGTTCGAGTCTCGCTCCTGTCGATAGGCATGACCCTCCTAGAAAAACTAGGTTGTGGCGTAGGATTTGAAATTCACCCACGTAAAAAAAAGCTCTTTAGTGAGGGAAGCAGAAATAAAGGAAAATAGTGCGTCAGGCTGTGACCCGATGGGGTTGGTATGGCCATATAATAATATAACGATGAATAATTTTTGTAATTTATAGAACAACTTGATTATCGTATACTGGGCGTGACATTTAAGGATTAAACCAACTCTATCCAGTGTACACGGATCTTATTACAAAGTTTTAATGCTTCAGATATTATAGTTTTCAAGTAAATAACTCTCTGAGCTATATTAGAACCATCGAATAGGTTGGGTTAGTTTAGATGGTTTGCAGGGCCTCAAATCGACATTGGTCTAAGGCAGAAACAACACGCTGTGTGTATGTATATTGGTTTTACACAGGGTATCTAACAGTCGATCACTTTTAACTCAACGGTATATATAATAATTACTAATTATGTGTTATATAAAATATTCCAGTTTATTTGAAGTATGAAGAATAAATAGATGTTTACATATTCTAAATACATTCAATATTTTCCAGATTTTTTTTTTTTTTTTGAGATTCCATTTTTTACTATGGGCTCTTCCTTCTTTTACCGATTTTTTTTTTAGTGCTGGACTGAAAATATAAGCAAAATTAGACTTTTTGAACTTTTTGTGGACTTCTTGTAGACTTACCTATGGAATATTTCAAACAGACAATTCGAAGGGTTGTGTGTGTGTATGTGTGTGTGTGTGTGTGTGTGTGTATGTGTGTGTGTTTATGATATGGATAATGTCTTATATATGTCTGTGTTAATCTTGGCAATTTGCTTTAGATAATTATTCTCATCTGTTGTTGTGTTGGTTCCCATCAAAAATGGGTACCGTCGATTCAATTTTGTAATGCTGTTGTTTACGGTGTGGATGGTGTTGAGGATGGGGTTGTGGATGGGGTTGTGGATGGTGTTGAGGATGGGGTTGTGGATGGGGTTGTGGATGGGGTTGTGAAATCAGAAGTGGCAGTAGAAGCTCGAAGACGACGTTTTGCCGGGGGCTTTTCATCGTCCGAATCATTTAAAGTTAAATCAACCTCGTCCGAATTAGATATTGAGGTATCCGGTTCTTTATCCGGAATATTGTCAACATCCACCGAATCCGGTAGTTCTGTATCCGTGAACAGACGAGGTATACTCCAGGAACCATCCCGATGTAGCTGTATTTCTATATCGTCTCTTTTCAACAACGGCGACTGCAATACCTCTAGGAAGTAACCGTCGATAATCAAATCGTCATATTTTGCTCTCTTGTCGCAAATCGGGCAGTTCCAGGAGGGCTTACACTCATTCATTTGCACATAGAGAATGGCGTCAAAGCATTGGATGTGCGAACAGGTGGGGCCGCGACACGGGAGCGACATTTTGATCTGTCCCAATGGACAAATCAAGGTCACCTTCATCATGGTGGTGGTTATGTCGCCATCCGCGTCATCTGACAGTTTCGACTGGATCAGGACACGCGTGTATTCGGAGTTCTTGACATCCTTCGACTTCAATTGATGTACCATCTGGGCCCGGGATAGTTTCCTAACCAAATAGACCGCGAAACAATGGCAATTGATATAGTCCGGCATCCATTTAATAACTATGGTGTTCTTCGTTGTGGACGACAGTTTGATATGTGGAGTAATATTTATCGGACCCGTAATACGAGCAACACGATGGTGCATCTTATAAAGACCATTGTTCACTTTGACCTTGAGAACCGGCGGATAGACATCCTCCTGTTCGCTGGACTTGCCCGCCACACAGCAGCGCAATAGCACTTGAAGAGGTGTCGTGTGACCAAGACCTCCATTTGAGAGAATCCTAAGAACCTGATGTGGCGTCAGTTCAATCTCGAAAGATAGCATTTGGACACTCTGCGATTCATCCGGCATCAGCGATGTTGGTCCGATCAGTGTGCCACTCACATCGTAAAAGACAAGCTTCTTGAAGAGCACATTCGGGTATATGGGTAACATCGGATTGGGGCTATGTGGAGGATGATCAGGCACACCAATATGTTGCTGCATGGGCAACTGCCGAGCAACTGCACCGGCCGCAGTATTCGAATTATTTGGCTGCTGCCCCTGATGTTGCATTCCAAATTGATGTATGTTCTGGCTGTCGGAACTTTTTTCAATCACCAATCCGGCGAACACTTCCTGAAGCTTTGGAGCGACCACCCTAAAGTTGGAGCGCAACAAGGACAGAACACGAGTCCGAAGATCGGCCTTACGTGCAATGTACGGAGTGTTGAAGAAACACAGGATCTTTTGGAGCTCAATAACACGTAGCATGTACACCATTTGCTCAAATTGATGCAATTTGTGTGCTCCCGGCGTTGCGGCTGGCGCCGCAGGAGCTGCGCCTGTTGGCGGCGCCCCAGATGCTACGGCTATCGGCGGCCCCAGTGGTGGTGGTGCTCCCGCTGCTCCTGCAGCCGCAGATACCCCAGCTGCCGTGGCTGCTGCTTCTAAGGCCGAAATTTCCATGTTTCTGATTTTACTCACGAAATTTGCTTGGTTTTAACAGCACTTTTGATACTCTTTTTTTTTTTTAAAGAATTTTTCAGCGCTTGAGCACGTGGTTGTGTCAAACTTTTCTTGGGAAGTCCAATGTGACCAAAGTGTTGTAAAGCCAGTGTGGCCAAATGTGCCAAAAAGTCAGAGTATAAAAAACGGGCAACTGAAAAGTAACTTGCGAGTAACGAGTCTAAGCAAAGGGTTCCCGATAGATGGTAAAAGCTTAAAAAAATAGCATGAAAATCATGATATATATGGAAAAAACTTTGATTATATGGCAGCTATATAATATAATGCTCGAAAACTGAAGCAGTAGTTTGCCTATATCGATATCTTCGACGCCTTCTTCTTCTGACCGAGAATGAATCTCTTTCTATTGGAATTTCATCGCGTCTTGGAACTTGTCTTGGCTGAAAAATAAATTTTTCTATTCTTTAGTTTTATATGTCAGAAATATTTCCTGCCTCCATCAGGCAACGGACTTAACCTTAAACATGTGCCACAAATAGGGTTGCCGCAATTTGATTTTCTAACTTGTTTGCCGTAACTTTCTTTCTTTTCTGTTGGAAATAAAACTAAATTTTAATCTAAATAGAATTAGCGGGAGCGCATTTCTATATGTAACACGATGGACGGGAGGCTATGCTTCCCGACTCACAAAGACGGTGTCCTGGCTGCTCGTTTAGCTGCAAAAGAACTCTGTATAACGTCTTGGTTATCCGACTTGGAGGCATGGCATCCAGATCTGGGGTATAGTGCCTCAGTCTAAATAAAGACAAAACCAAGTACTACAAGATCGGAGTCTATGGCGAATGACCGGTGGTACACTAGAAACATCACGCTGCATCGAGATCTCAGAATGGATACCATAGATACCCAAGTGAGTGCAGCCCCGAAATCAGGGCTACTCAAAATTAACTTCGCACGGTTTGGATAACAGATGTCGCTTTTTAGAATGCCAGTGTTACCAGATGAAATGACATTATATTGGGTGTGGTGAATTAGGAGCTGTTGAAAGCGAAAGAGCCTACCACGGGGGAGATATACCGACGACAATTGAGAAATGCAAGAAAAACGACTCCAAATTGAACATGTCGAACATGTCAGGCCGATAAAACTTTCTTGAAACCACTTCGTTGGAAAGTCCTACCTCACTCGCCGTATAAACCAAACATTATTCCTTCTGATTACCATATTTTCCGATCGATGATTTACGGCCTGACAGACCAGCACTTCTCCAATTATGATGAAGTCAAAAATGGATCGATTCATGGAGAGCAAAGCGAAATCTGCCAGAAAGATGGCAAAAAGTAATGACTAGTGTTGGGAAATACCTTAAAGCATAACTATGTAACATATTCTTCATAATAAAGCTTCAATGTTTCAATACTTCTTATATAAAAAATCTTCCTAGGCATAAATAGCACTTACATATATCTTGATAAAGTGACCAAGCTTCGAATAAGAATCGGAAACCTGCGGTACGGCGTAAATCAAGCTAGCAAAAGCTATAGCCAGTGCTTTTCAGATCTCAAGTTTTTTGGAACATAGCTCAATCCAACCACTTTGTATAAAACGTTACGAATTGCAAGCCCCAGCTCGCGGTTTGCAACTCCGAAGTTTCTAGCTTTCGAATAGAGTATAAAATCGTATCTTCTCGACGATTCGCACATTCCACATATGCTCTACACAACACCCTGACCAGCTCTCACTCCACTTCCAAAAAGTATCCAAATTCATATCCAATAAATTATGAAATTTTTATGATTTGTTACACTCGGGTTCTACGTCTGCTGGAAACGAAGGACCTTCACTTTTCGCGGCGACAAAGCGTTAACTGTTTAACAGTACAAGCGCTGTGGGAGCCCAAGGACTTGGGCAACATTTCTTCTCTCTCTCTCTCTCTGTCTGCCTCTCGGTCCCTCCGTCTCGCTGTCCCTTTCTTTGAGGGGGAGTCAGATAAAGAGGGCATCTACATATCGTATAATTCATATAAATTTGTTTTGGGTCACAAAACTCTCCCCGGGGTGCATTTAGCTAAACGCAGCGTTGGGCTGCGGGCGGCGGCGGCTGAGACTCTGCTCGTGGCAATTATAAATTGTTGAAAATAATTTCATTAAAAATGAAATAGAAAAGTGTATTATTAAAAGTAGGATCTGAGGACCAGAACAACCAGAACAACCAGAACAGGACCTGAGTCAGTTGGGAGCCAGTTGGCGTTGTTGTACCACACACTTTTTGCACTCCTTGTCCTACGTATTTGCTGTGTTCCGGCGGATTTTTGAGGGGTGGAGGGGCGGGGTCTACGTGCTGCCATTAACTTGGCTTTTTGCCTTTTGCTTGGCCAAAAGACATTGTCCTGTTATTGTCCTTGTTGTTGCTGTTGTTCGAACTTTGACTTCCTGCGCCCGAAAGGTTTGCACTTTGCGCCTCCTGCCATTTGGTTTGCAAATTTAATGCGTTCGTAAATTTTCCACTGAAATTTCATTTACGAGTCCCAGCCCCAACTCCAATCCCGATCCCAAAAAGCACACCTTGACCAGTCTGCCGTGTCCCGTCCTCCCGTCCTCCCGTCCTACCGTCCTCCCGTCGTCCTGTCGTGTCCTGTGTGTATGCTTTAGTGCCATCATTTGAATATTAGCTTGCTGCTAAAATACAACCATTTCGTACCATTTTACAGCCAAAAATGCGTGTTGCACTTCTGTTTTTCGGTCTCCTGTTCTTCTTCTTCTTCTCTTTTTTCTGCATCTGCACAGGAAATTAAATTGGCAACTTTACATAAATCGTTATCCAGTGCTCCAAAAACCGTAACGACTCCCCACAACTGCCCACAGCTGCCCCAACAAGTCCATTGTCCATGCACCTGCCCACTGAGCACGGAATTTTCAGGCAGACAGACAGACAGACAGGCGGGCGGGCGGTCAGGCGGGCGGGTGGAGAGCCAGCCATATAGTCGGTCCGAGTTAGATTATAAAATATTCCTCTAATTTCAGTTCATTGTCTTGATATGAACAGATCCATAACTCAAATTATGCCACATTACATTTGATTCCATGGTTTTATCGTTGCAATTTGCAACTTGTTTCTAGAATTTCAAACATTTTCAAGCATTTCGCACTGCAGAATTGTTTGCCACATCCCCTCACCCGCCCCCGCCCCCGCCCCCTCACACACAAACACACACACACATATATACACAAAAAAGGCTAATTTTTTGGCTTTTTAGTTTCCAAATGTAGCCATTTTTTGTTGCTTTTAACTTATGTGCAACAATTGCCGGCCGCCAAGGGGCAAGTTTTGAGTTTAACAATGTTGCAAATAGAACTTTTTAGATTTAAAGTTACAATTGAAATAGGAATTTACGAAAAACTAAATCTTAAAGGTGATACACCTGGCCGTTTTCGGCAACTTCTACATTACATAACTTTCGTTTTCAATCGTTTTATACTCTTAAATTCAAATCATTATGTTAAGATATGTTGAATTAAAAGACACTTTTGGGAGAAAAGACTAGTTAGACTTTGGTTCCTGTTCAAAGTAAACAGGACTTTGGTTCCAAAGTAAACAGGACTTTGACTCCCAAGATTCGTTATTATCTCCGCTTTTATAAGGATCAGATTTCTATATCATATACCTGCCATAAAACCATCAATCGGTTTTGCCCAAATTTCTCATGTTTCCAAGATTCGTTATTATCTACGCTATCTACGCTACATACGAAATCCTCGACGCGCCGAATAAAATCCTTTCTTACTTGTTTTGTGATTGAAAAGTCTACTATATGTCTACACTATGTTTTCATTAATGTTTTCTGAAAGTTTTAAGTCGATCGGATAATAAACACAGAAGTTATTCGCAAAAATGTTTTAAAATTCCACTAAGGGGGCCTTCCATCCGCGAACTTTACTTAATGGTATTAGGGCATTTGTGTTATGACTTATGCGATTCCGACTGCATTGAACAACTGGGAACCAGGGTAACTTGCAGTCGAGCTCACTCAAGTAGAGCTTTCTTACTTGTTTTCTTCATATTTCTGTCTGACTTCTCAGCTTATTTTCAGCCGTTTGGATGAAGATATGGTTCTGTATTGCCAAAAAAATAATCACATTGTATTTATTTTTATCAGTATTTTGTAGATAAAACCACTTGTTCCGTACTTTCGGCTATTAAATATATCATTTGTTATAACTAATGACTTATTTTTCTGTCTGAAAGGAACACTTGAGACATGCTTTTCGACACGCAGTTTTTATCCTCTTGAGTTTTGGCTGTTTTTTGGCTTCAAATCCCCTACACGTGTTTTAACTTCGGTTCAATAAAAACTCATAGACAACAATTATAAAGCCAAAAACAGCTAAGCACGACTTATTTTGCTCGGAAAATTCAGGGAAATTACAGAAAAGCTGCGAATCTCGGACTTAATTTGCATCAAAGCATTTCCTGCGAACAGATTTTGAAATAATTCCCATGTGCAGCATGTGTTCCATTTTCCAGGCAGCCAATTCCAATTGATAGACTTCAAGCATATCATCCAATCCAAGCATATCATTATTACCGTGCACCTTTGGGGTTTCGGGGGCTTCGGCATCGAGCTCATTACTCATACCACATGTTGGCCGAGCTGCGACTTTGACAAACTGATTAAGGCACAGACAGCATTTGCCACACACAACATTTGATTCATTTCTGCCCCATTGAGCTTCAGACGTGCCACCTGGAACATGGGAGCTCCATTTTAATAAAATGAAACCGAGGAGCTTTGCCAAATATCATTTACGGCAAATTAGTCAACCGAATAAAGCCATGATATGGTGTTATTGGAACGTATTGGCGCACAGCTGTCTCAGCTCCCAGCAGAATAAATAAAATAATTAAGATGCAGCTGATGAAATCAGCTCATTCCAAAGCTAAGATTATATTTTATGAAAAGATTCTTTAAGAGAATCTAAAAAGAGTTTGTTGGAAAAATTAATAAACTTTAGTTTTACAGTTTTTTACTTAAAAAATACATAAACATTTAATTTAAGTACATTTTTAGGCATTTTTACGTTTTCTGGGAATAATTTCTGGGGTTATCATACGATTGCTTCGAAATTTCCACTGTAAGTTCAAAACATTCTACAGTATATGTGTATTAATTTTGAGAAAATGCAATTTGGACCTAATTTTTTAAGATTTTCAGTACAGTTTTACAGTCGAACATCCCTATAATGAATCTTGACGGGACCAGAAAATCACTTCATTATATAGAAACTTCATTATTGTGTGTTTGAAATCAATTCATAATACGGAGAACTTCATTGTATAGAAGTTCACTATAAAGAAGTTCAACTGTATAACAAACTTATTATTATTATTATGTGGCTATAACAACCCTATCGGGTCACAACCTGAAGCATCTTCCTCTGGCGAGGCTTTTT